>PVIR01009573.1:16487-28646 GCA_004026965.1 Petromus typicus | reverse complement strand
CCCATGTACTTAAATATTAAATAGTTAGATATTTTGCTAGGACCCTGTCCAGATGTCGCTGGGTTTATATTTTATTATTTAAGTTGTTAATAGCAGCAGTAGTGTCTACTGAATAGATAATATATGTTGAAATGCCTTTTTAGGAACTTCCCATCTTAGAGAGTAAAGTTTTCTGAATTAAAGCTAGAACACTTTGCCCAATTAGTATGTATAGGAAATCACACAATATTTATCCTCATATATCTTCTCTTCTGTCACTACATAGTGTTAGCTTACTATGTGACTGACTCTCTTTAAGGGACAGGTCTCAGTTTTCCAAAGTGTGTTTGGATTTTCAGCCAGCACCTATATTTTCAGATATTTAAGAAGAGAACTAAATAGTCTTTAGTGTGTCCCGGCTCCCACTAAAGACATTCTTACACTAATGTGTTACAGTGTAATACTTTTTCCTCCCTGCACAAAGCAATTGTAAGCATTTTGGGAGTAGTTAAGATTATCATTTATCTTTGTTATGATGAATAAGAAACAGTAGTGTTTCTCATCAAAATTGTTAAATTTCTCAGACTTCTGAGGAGTGTATCCATTGGCATTTCCAAATTTGAGTTTTTGTTCTTTTTTTTTTTTTTTTTTTAAACTTAGTGCATTGATTTAGACCCACGGTCAGTGTTGCCCTTCAGGGTGGATAGGGCCATGTCTGGAGACATTTTTGACTGGATGTGGGTCTTGCCAATGACATTTAGTCAATTGATGTCATTCCAAACTTCATAGATGATCTCCTGCACCAAAGGTTATTATGTCCACATGTCAATAATACTTAAGTTGAAAAGCTGGTGTAGAGGGTGATGATTTTTAAGGAAATTTCTAGGAGGTTGTAGAAGTCAGTCATACATTGTATATTTATACCTGTTCAGTAGGAAAGGCAGGTTTTTCCTCATAAGCCATATCTTATATTTCCTTGTCCTCTTCCTGGCTAAGTATGTGTTTTTAGGAAGGCATTACAGTGACTTAGAGCTATATGCTATTGTTGTTTAGCATACTATATGCCTTTTTATTTTGCTGTAAAAGTGTTGCTTCCACTCCATTGTCACATTCCTAGTTGAGTTTTTCTTTACTTCTTACCTAATTATTGCAGTGGCCTCTTTTTTCTAATTTAACATTTTATTTTTAGATAATTGTAAATTCACATGCTGTTGTAAGAAATAATAGATTCCACAAACAATTTTGTCACCACAGATCCCTTGTATCATCCTTATAGAGCCATGCTTTCTTCAGTCTTTCCTTTTTCCTGTCGACTGACAGTCATATTCCATTTTCCATTCTTTTTAAAAAGATTTTTAAATTATTTATTTATTTTTGAGACAAGGTCTGGCTTTGTAGTTCAGGCTGGTCCTGAACTCAGCAGTCCTCCTGCCTCTGCCTCCTGAGTGCTGGGATTACAGGTGTGAGCCAATGGAATGTGGTGCTGATTGTTGGTGGGTGTGAATCACCATGCCAGGCTTTGTTGTCTGTGGGCTTTGTTGTATGTGGTTATTGGGGATCAAACCTGGGTCCTTGCGCTTGCAAGGTAAGCTCTGGAATCACTGAGCTAAATCCCAGGCCCTCCATTTTCCATTTTATATTTTTGTCATTTGATGGAGACTATTACATAAATGGGGTCATACAATTTGTAACTTTCTGGTATTGACCCCTTTACCCCACACAACTCCCTCAGGTTCCTCAAGTTGTTGCATGTGTCAATTTTTTATTCCTTTTTATTACTAATAGTGAATGGTTTGATTGAGTGTGTTGTTTTTTAACCTGTTGAAGTACATTCAAGTTGTCTCTAGTTTATCATGAATGAAGTTGTTATGAACATTTCAGTGCAGGTTTTTATGTGAGCATAAGTTTTTGTGTTTTTGGGATAAATGCCTGAGTATGGCTGGGCCGTATGATAAAGTCATACTTAACTTCATGAGAAACTATTTTCTAGAGTAGGGTGTACTATTTTAAATTCCCATTAGCAATGTGTGATACGTCCCATTTCTCTACATTCCTACCAGCATTTTTGATGCAATGACTTCATTAAGTTTTTCTGTTCTGTTCACACTACTTCAGACTGCTTTTTTTTTTTTTTTAGGTTTTTTGAGACCGGGTCTCACTTTGTAGTTCAGGCTGGCCCTACTTCAGACTGCTTTTTGTTTTTTTTCAGGGATAATGCTAAAAAGTGCTTGATCCTTTATAAAATATATTTGCCGCTTCTATATAAAGTTCAAACTCCTCAGTTAGATCTACCTTTCTCATTTTTGTATCTACACATACTCTTAAATTCTAGAAATATCAAAACAAGTGCAAAATTGTAACTACCTCGGAGCTATTGAGAAGATTAAGATTATATGCATAGTCTTGAAAAGTACTTAGTACAAACTAGGCAGTACATTGTGGCAGTTTCTAGTTTGAGTGTGTATTTTGATATATAGTAGGTATCCGCATATTAAGTGAATATGTGTTTGCAGACTAGATCCTTTCTATTATCTGAAATATCGCTGACCTTATCTCTTCTTGTATAAGGTCTAATTTTAAAATCTGGCTCAATGTGTTATATCCAGCTATTTTGATACATATATTATTTTGTATATGCTTTGTATATGACTAGGAACAGTGTTTTGTTTTTTTTTTTACTCTTAATAAATAATATATGTTTCTTGAGGGCATTATATCCCATTGATTTAATTAGTCACAGTAACCTGCAAACACAGAAATACCTGATTTTTTACTATTGAAAAAACTTTATTTTGTGGCTGATTGAATTCACAAAGAACTGGCTTTATCTGATCTTGGTGAGCAGTTTAGTGGAAGGATATAAGCTAGATGGAATCAGGTTGAAGAGGAAAAGGGATTAAAGAAAAAGTCAGTGTACTTCGATGACATACTCATGAATTGGAGCAGTAATTAGAAAACAGTGTGGAGTCAAAATTAGTTTTTAGAGTTTGTTTCTAAAGATGAGAGATCTGACTACTATGGAAATCAGTGTAGAGATTTCAAAAAACTAAAAATAGAAATTCTATTTGACCTAGCTATTTCCCTTCTAGGTATCTTCCCAAAAGAGTTAAAATCATATTACAGAAATACATGCAAGCCCATGTTTACAGCAACACAATTTATAACAGGTAGATCTTGGATACATTGTATGTGTCCATCAATAGATGGGTGGATAAAGAAAATTTGGTATTTATATACAATGGAGTTCTATACTTCCATAAAGAAAGATAAACTTGGGGTGATTTAGATAAAACTTGAGAACATAATGCTAAGAAAATAATTCAAATACACAAGCTCAAATATTGCATGGTTTCTCATATGAGGAGTACAGAGAACAAAATAGAAGAGAAATTAATAAGAAATAGTGAAAAGTATTTTCCCAAATTACATATTCTGTTGTTTTAAGAATATTTCAATATGTATGCTAATTCATTTAATTAACACTACTGGTTTCTCTTAATTCTTTGAAAAGAAAGATTTGTGTTAGTACTTTTGTAAGAATCTTTTTGGTTTCAGTCTTGTCCGCTGTTGTTTTTGTTTTTTGTCTTGTTTTTGGTGATATTGATGATCAAACTCAGTGGGCGTGGTACCATTGAGCTAAATTCCCAGCTCAAGGTCTTGTACTCAGTAACTACAGTACTTGACAATAATGCATTAGTATGAGTACTTTTTATTGATTATGAATTTTTTCTTTTTTCATAAAATTAAAAGATGAGAGAGTAAATACTATACGTTCTTAGGAATGAGCTGGAGCAGGACCAAATTGTTGCTGCAGAAAAAGAAGAATAAGAGTAACAGTAAAAAAGTAGGAGAGAGAAGGGGAAACAAGAATTTAGATGTTGTAACTTACATAATTGTCCGTTAGTTGTTAGGGGGGGAAAGATTGATAGGTAGATTGTTTATGGTGGTAACATGAAAGAGTTCCTATCTTTTCTA
This sequence comes from Petromus typicus, assembly GCA_004026965.1. Classification (NCBI taxonomy): domain Eukaryota; kingdom Metazoa; phylum Chordata; class Mammalia; order Rodentia; family Petromuridae; genus Petromus; species Petromus typicus. Next base: position 24,692 of record PVIR01009573.1, on the reverse strand, counting down.
TTTCTTAATGAAATGTGATTTGAGAACATTAGAGAGAGGTTAGTAGATAGTCCTTGTAATTACATGGTTTTCTTTTAAATTGCAGAATATAGTAGGATATACTAGAAGTGCTTTGAACCATGGTATAAAGTAACCAAAGTTGAGAAAACTCAAATTAGGAATTTTGGGGGAAAATAGGATTTCCAATTTCCTTGCTTCTTAGAGAAGGATTGAAATATGAACAATATAATTCTTAAAGTCTTTGTGTTGAGAAACACAAATATTCCTTGTACTTCCAAAATTGTTTTCTTTACAAAGGAAACATGACTTCCAGAGAAAATACTTTGTAATCCTCTCTTCTGTCTTCATCTGTGCCCCACTCCAGATTGAGAAGATCATTGTCAGTAGTTAATGTATTTGTTTTTTATTGTTTAACTGCACAACTTCACAGTTTCAAACAATTTGAGAAATCTTGCAGGTGGACTGCACAAACTAGAAATACCAAGAAAGTTGGATGTGTGTTCATGAATATATAAAATATGTGCAGATAAGTATTTTACCATTTATTACCATAAAATGTATATGTGGATCTATTATAAAGAGATATAATTTATTGATTTTGCACAAACACATAAATGGCACCATTCACAGTGAAGATAAATTTAAACAAATATATAGTATTTAATCATAATGGTCAGAGGATTGACTACAGTATAAACAATACTGCTATGATAATATCGTGGCCATCATTATTGCAGTTAGAGTGAGCTCATCTCTTCCTGAGCAGTACATTGTATATTTCAATGAAAACTGACCTCTTCCAGGTTCTTTACTATCTTTTACCATGTATAGTTCATATATAGAAAATGTATTAATTGACTGTGTTATCAGTAACACTTCTGGCTGGGAAAACACCCTATTACTCAAAAGTTAAACAGTGTAGTTGGAAATACAGAGTAGACTCTGATATAGAAAGACTGCAGTCTGGTATTGAAGAAAAAACAAAAAGGACATGGAGGGAGCAAATGTTGCAGGGCCCAGTGAAGTTCCAGTTGAAGTAGGTAACAGCATCAGATTGCAACATTATAGATGCTATCTATATGGCAGGGGTTCTGTACACATTTACCAGCAGAATTACCAGCAAAATGAGAGCAGAGAAAAAATAATCCCAAACTCCAACCCCAGCAATACCTGCCTAGCCCAGTGTAGGTTCTTGCCTTACTATATGCAGATATCCTACATTGAGAATAACAGTATTTCTACTTCCCTGTGCAGAGAAGAGTGATGGAAGGTGCTGGCATAGTATAAAAGAATGAGGTCAACTAGTAATACAGAATATTTATCAGTATTGTAGACTATTCCACAGGGATTGTACTTGCCAAAGACTACATTATAAGACAACAATGAAGAGAGTAAAAAAAAAAACCTCAGAAGAAACAGCCGCTTCAGTGTTAATACAGTTTTAGTTACCAACATAGTTGCCCATAAAGTCCTTAACAAGATAACTGAAAGACAAAAGCAGTCCATCCACTGCCTGAGAATTCATCCACCCTGGAGGCTGAACAACGCAGGCCTGAATAAATGTCATTTTACCATTTCTACCAACATCTGGTCATCCAATGAATTTCCAGCAATAAATGCACAACCTCATAAATCATTAATGTCTTTGAAGCATAGGCTGTTATATTTTTATATGAAAATACCTGGGTTTTTTTTGAAAAATATGTTCTTTAATACAATCTAGTTTTTCTTAGTATACCTTTAAAAGTTTTTAAATTATTTCCTATCCCGTCTTTGATTAATTTCATTTTTAATTTGTAATGTTTACAACTTGATTTTTCCCCAAAAGTCAACAAACTAAGCACCTGTTAATAAATATTTTTAAAATGTTACACTTAATTTTTTGGTTGGAAGAGAGTATTCCAACCCTAGTGTTGTTCAAGTGTTAATTGTACTTCTAAATTATTAAAGTCAGCCTTCTTAAGTCTTTGTTGTTGTTCATGTAGTTATAATGACTAAAAGAGATCATTTAAAATTTGACCTGTTTTGTTTCCCTACTTCCATAGTTTACTTATTTTTGCCATATTTTGTCATTACTATTTGTTAGGTTGAATTCTGGATAACTGTTGAGTCTATTTTGTTAACATTGTGTTTAAAAACCAAAATCATCAACTTTGCCTTATCTCTGGTATCCTGATTTCATTTCCTTTGGTTATATACCAGGAAGAGAGTTAGCTGGGATAATATCTTTGTTTCTGTTTTCTGTGTTAGTTTTTTTAGGAACCTCCAAATGTTTTGTTTTGTTTTTAGTAATAGCCTAACTAGGGTGAGATGACTTCTTATTGTAGTTTAATACATTTGTTAGACATTTGCATTTCTTCTTTGAGAATTATCAATTAAGATCATTTGTCTATGTTTTAATTGGAGTGTGTCTTAGCTGCTTTGTTTCTCTGGAACAAAATACCCCAATACAGTTTAAAGGAGGAAAGGTTTATCTTGCTCCTGGTTTCAGTCCATGATCTGCTGGCCCCAGGGCAGAAACAGGATGGCAAAGAGGCGTATCAAAGAAACAGGTACTCATCCACGAAGCAGAGGGAGAAATGAGGAACCAGGGATAAGAGTAGAAGCTTCCAAGTTATGCTTGTAGTGACCTGGTCCTCCGACTGACTAGTCTCTATCAGAACAGAAGACTTTTGGGGGACATTTTAAGTCTAACCCAGATTGCTTAGATGTTTTTATATTTTGGTGGTTATTGTTACTGTTTGAGTTCCTTTTATGATTCTGAAATTATTTGAGTTCCTTTTATTATTATTTATTATTACTTCTGTGTCATATGAATGATTTGCAGATATTTTCTCCATTCTGTAGGTTGTCTATTTTGTTGATTTTCTTTTCTGTGGAGTTTTTGAGTTGGATATAAATCGCCATTGTCAATTTTTGCTTTTGTTTCCAGTGTTTTTTTGTGTCCTATCAAGAAAATCATTTCCTGCACGAGTGTTTTTAAGTGCTTCCCTATTCTTTCTTCTGCTCCTTTACAATTTTAGGTCTTTTAGATCTTTGTTCCATCTTGAGGTGTGCATGTGTGTGTTTTGGTACAGAGTACAAGAGAGGGGATCAATTTTTGCTCATGAATATCTTTTAGATCTTTGTTCCATCTTAGGGGGTGTGTGTGTGTGTGTGTTTTGGTACAGAGTACGAGAGAGGGGATCAACTTTTGCTCATGAATATCTTTTAGATCTTTGTTCCATCTAAGGGTGTGTGTGTGTGTGTGCAGAGTACAAGAGAGGTGATCAGCTTTGGCTTGTGAATATCTGGTTTTTCCAACACCATTTATTGAAGATTGTCCTTTCTCCAGTGTATGCTTTTGACAACTTTGTCCAGAATCATTTGGCTCTAAATGATTTTTTTGGCTCAAGATTTCTATTATTTTATATCTTTTTATAATAATAGTGGCATGTTGATTTGGTTATAGTGGCTTTCTAGTATGTCTTCAACTCATTGGGTGTTGTGATAGCTCCAGCTTTGTTCTTTTTGCTCCAGATTGCTTTGGCTATTTGGGATCTTTTGTGTATTTATGTAAATTTTAGTTTTTTCTACTTCCTTTAAAGAATATCCTTGATATTTGGAAGGGGTTGCATTGAATCTGTAGATCCCTTCAGGTAGTGCAAACTTTTTTAAAGGCATATTTATTACTAACTGCTTTTAGAAAAATAATTGTGCATACAAGCTATTATGTTAATACATGATGGGTTTTATAGTTCAAAGTAGTATGTTTCACTTGGCAAATTCACACATATATGTGACATACTCTGATAATTGCCACTCCTTATTCTCCCTTTGTCATTCCTTTCTTCTGTAATAGTGTGCCTTTTCCTTTGATGTAGTCTTTCTCATTCTGCATCACTCTCAATTCAGATATGAGAAATGATTTGTGGTATTTGTTATTTTAAGCCTAGCTTGTTTTTCTTAACATTATGATTTCCTGGGCTAGGGTTGTAGTCCAGTAGTGCTGCACCTGCCTGGCAAGCACAAGGTCCTGAGTTTAATCCTCGGTACTAGGGAGGATAGAGGGGAATTACGATTTGTTCCATTTATTTTCCTGTAAATTATGTGATGTTATTCTTTTTCATTGCTGAAAAGCATTCCACTGTGTATATTTATCTATTCATCGGTTGATGGGTAACTAGGCTTTTTCTGTAGCTTAGATATTATAAATTGTGCTACAGTGGCTACACAGATAATTCAATAGTACACTGACTAATTCTCTTTGAATATACCAAGGAGCATTATAGGAGCATCAGGTAGCCTCTTTTTAGTTGAAGGGATTGCCACAATGATTTATATAGTGGCTAAAATAACTTACACATTCTCACCAACAATGGAGAAGAGCTTTTTTTCCTTCTTTGTCTTCATCCTGTACTGGTTTTTTGTATTTGTTATGATAGCCATTCAAATTGGGATGTGAAAGGGAATCTTGGTATAGTTTTGATTTGCATTTGCTTACTGGCTAAAGATGACAATATTTTTCATATATTTACTGTACTGGCCATTTGTACTTTTTTTTGAGAAATACTTGTTCAGTTAATTTACTCATTTATTGATTGAGTTATTCAACTTTTGGTGTAAAATTTTTGAGGTCTTTATATCCAGAGTATGGTCAAAAAGGTCATTGAATATTTAATTTTTTAAAAAAATTAAAAGAGTAAAATACACATTGCCAATAATCATCTTAGAATACTCCTGTCACTTCAACCCACATATCCCATATAGCTCTTGCTACTTTCTGAAGCAGTTCTGGAAATCCCTTTTTATAAGTGTCTTTATGAGATTTGGTAAAAAAATACAGTGAACTCTGCTGCCAGTGCCGTCCAGCTGGAGGACAGACTCAAAAAACAAAACAAAACAAAATCATAGTATTTTTTCATCGATCTTTTTTATCAGCTATGTCACCCTATGACTTTGGCTCTCCTCCATTCAAAGTGACCATGAAAAGTAAATGTTTTGAATTGATACAAGACATTGAGATAGCTACAACAGCACAAGTAAAGATCGTCACAATCTGGAATGCTTCAGAAAGTGGCAAGAACCATTTGATGAGTGTATTTGAAACAAGTGTTTGGAGAGAGCTTAATAGCAGTATGGCTTTTCTTGTAATAAACTTTTTAAAAAAATCAGTAACTATGGTTTTTGATCAGAATTCTTTGAAGAATGTCTTTAGTAGTGTTTTGATGGGAATTGAATCTATAGATTGCTTTCAGAAATGGGACCATTTTAACTGAATTCTGTTGAATGATGAGAATGAGAAATCTTTCCATCTCCAGTACCTTCAATTTATTTTTTTTTCCCTTCAATTTCTTCAGTATTCTGTAATTTTCATTATAAACTCTTTGTCTCTTTGGGCAACTTGATTCATAGGCTGGTTTTATTTTTCTTGTATCTTGTTTAACACATTCATGACAAGGCCTTAATTCATATGTTTCACTGCTGAATTGCTCTGAACCACCAATGCTTATATGCGTGACTGTCCCATTGGGTGTGTTTGAATAGCCCTACTGAGTGGGTACAAGCTGCCAAATGATAGTCATTTGTGTATGACAAGTGGTTCAAGCCCATAGGAGTGTATTAATGGAATTGTTTTCCTTTTTCTTAAGGAGATAAGTACTCATCTATAGTAAAGCTATTGATGTGTTTGTTAATTTTGAATCCTAATAGTATGTTCAATTTGCTTATCATATCTAAAATATTTCTTGTATAGTTTTTAGGATCTTCTAGTAAAGGGTTATATTATTTGCAAGTAACTCAACTTCTTCCTTTGCTTTTGAATCCTTTTTATTTCTCTTACTCTGGCTTTAGGTACTATTGAGTATACTTAAATGAAACTAACTTGATTGTGGTAGATAATCTTTTAAATGTGTTGCTGAACTTAGTTTGTAAGTTATTTAAATTATACAGGTTTGCAATACATGCAGTCAGTTTACAGTCATCTTGGATAGTGGTAAATGTACAACATACAGCTTGATTCTTTTCTAATATCCTTTCCTTGCCCTTCCTCCTCCCTCCTTCAAGTGTAATCCCCTCTCCCTATTTTTGTTATTGCTGATATTATTAATTTTATCTCATATTTATGACATACAGTGTTTATCATCTTTGAGATTATTAGATACCTGTATACAGCACATTTTTATTCTTATTTTTATCTTTAGGTATTAACCTTCTTTTTCAGTTTATCATCAACTCCCCTCCCCCCACTACATATCCTAATAATCTGTCATGCAGCAGCATAATTACGTATCTTTTACATATTTAACCCTCCATTTCTTTCAGGATAAGTTGAGATTTTTCTGGCTTGTGTTCAAATATTTTTATGTTGTCTGGCTTTAGCTGGATAATTAAATAGCCATACTAATCTTATTTCATTTTGTTCAATTTGTATAGTGTTCATTCTTAAGTTTTTTTCATAGCACAGGTTCTTCAAATATAATGTAAGAAATTTTTATTGGTATATTATCCTATTTATGATTTTTCAGAAATTTGAGTGTGTTATGATTTAAATTTGCATATAATATATTCAAGAGCTTTTTTAAAAATTTTGAAAATTGGGCTGGGGATTTAGCTCAGTCTTGCGAATACAAAGGCCCAGGTTTGATCCCTAGTAACCACATAAATAATACCGGCCGTGGAGACTCATGCCCACCAGCAATCAGTACCACATACCACAGTGCTGGGTGTGGTGACTCACGCCTGTAATCCCAGCACTTGGGAGGCAGAGGAAGGAGGATTGGTGTGATGTGTGTTTGAGGTTGTGCTCAGAGCCAGCCTGAACTACAAGGTGAGAGCCTATCTCAAAAAAAAAAAAAATTTTTTTTTGAGAATTGATGAATGAAGAGTATTTGACACATTATTTTCCCATTAACATTCTTGTACATGAATCTTCTGAACTCTTAGGCAAGCCTTCTAATTCCTCCTATTGGTTTGTTCTGTCTTCAGTTTGGATGTAGCTGATATTCTTTGAAGCATTCTAAGTTTGGCATGATTTGTCTCTTAGCTTCATAATTCATTTCTATTTGTTGTTTATCTGTCCTAAAACATGAGCGATCACTCAACTCTACAAATTAAGGTCATTTGTTAATAGAAACCTCAGATAATCTTTTCAGAACAGTTTACTAGATTCTTTTATAGACAGTGTTCTAGATATATAGGATATATCTATAAACAAATAAAAATCTCTTCTATTAACTAGAGCTTGATTTGCAGCAAGAGTAGCCTCTTCCTCCAAAAAAGAAAGACTGCTATATGAATAAATTATATAATGTTGTAGAGGAAAAAAAGCGTAAAAGGCATTGGGAGTACTAGGGAGGGCTGTTGGAACAGTAGTGGGATTGCAATTTTTTTTTTATCTGAGAAGATAAAAGGAAACAGCTATGGTTAAATACTAGGCAAGAACATTCTAAACATGTTCAGATAACAAGGAAACCATATGGCTAAGGGTATAAATTATGAGGAAAGTAGAAGAGAATGAGGTCAGAATATAAAGGAGCTGAGGGCAAGAAATGCAGGTTATCTATAGCATTGCAGAACATTAATTGGGGAGGCAACAGCATTCTGACTGCTGTTCAAAATAACCAGTAGGGGTAGAAGGAGAGGGCATTAAGCACTTAATGCAATAATCCAGGTTTGTGAAATTAGAATAGCTTTACAGGCTAATGAGTTAATAGTTAAGATAGTAAAGATAAAAAATAGTTTGAGTCCATATCTATACATTTGCTTAACCATTGGAAGTAGATTGTGAGAGAAAAAGAAAAACCAAACATGACTAAAAAGTAACTAAAAAGATCAAATTTACAGTAGATGAGCTGTGGAGATAAGAGTACATTTTATGAAAAGCATCAAGAATTTGGACATTTTAAGAAAGAAAAATCTCAACAAAAACAGTGAGGGTGTGGGGCCGGGGAGTTAGCTCAGTGGTTCCAGCGCCTGTCTCGCAAGCGCAAGGACCCGGGTTCGATTCCCCCGGGTTCGATTCCCCTGTAACCACATAACAATACTGGGTGTGGAGACCCACACCCAGCAGCAACCAGTACCACATACCACAGTGCCGGGCGTGGTGGCTCACGCCTGTAATCCCAGCACTGGGGAGGCAGAGGCAGGAGGATTGTGATGTGAGTTTGAGGCTGAGCTCAGGGCCAGCCTGAACCACAAAGCGAGACCCTGTCTCAAAAAACCTAA
>PVIR01009573.1:0-16387 GCA_004026965.1 Petromus typicus | reverse complement strand
CAAAACAAAACAAAACAAAAAAAACAGTGAGGGTGTGAGGCATGGGATAGCACATTACAAGGAGACTGAGGAGAACATAAATGAGGCAATTAATGTGGTCTCCTGGAAGTCCAGTGAGGAAAATAACTCCTGAAAAGTCAAATAAAAGGCCAGGGATTTATCTCAGTAGTTTCAGTGTCTACCTGGCAAGCTCAAGATTCTGAGTTTGACTGGTAACCACATACAACAACGTGGGTCATGGTGACTCATGCCTGACAGCAATCAGTACCACATACCACAATGTGGGTTGTGGTGACTCATGTCTGTAATCCCAGCACTCATCTGTAATCCCAACAGTCAGGAGGCAGAGGCAGGAGGATTGCTGTGATGTGAGTTTGAGGCTGAGTTCAGGGCCAGCCTGAGCTACAAAAGGGAAACTCTGTCTCAAAAAGAAAAAGAAAAGTCAAAAACATAGACCTAACCTTTACAAAGCAGTCATTGATTGCTTTACTAAGAGCAGATGTAAATGAAAGTTGGAGTTGATAGAAACTAATTTGTGCATGTCAGAGTAAATGGAAGAGCTGGGGATGTTTGTTCAGTGGTGCCATGCCTGCTTGGCATACATTAAGTACTGAATTTGATCCCTTGCACTGCAAAAAACAAAAAAAGTAAATGGAATGAGAGGAATTGTTGATAGTTACAGTAGTAAAGATAACTTCTACATATTTTGCCTACCAGATGGGGAGTGATTTAGCTTATAGCAGCAACTAGCAAGGAGAGGAAGGTTGAGATTTCTTTTTTAAATAGCAGTCTTCAGTATTTCTGAGTGAATATAATAGAAGTGTTATAGTAGAAACAGGAACACTGATGGTTTCTGCCATTTTATTATGATTTTTACTATTCTACTTAGTCTACTTGCTGCTTTTAAAGTGATTTTAATTTTTATAATGGGTTTTTTTCCCAGTTTCTTATTTCATTCTTTATGTCTCATTTCTTTTTATTTCACAAATCACATCTAAGGGTATAGATCTTCTAGGTATCTTGGATTGAGCTTTTGAAAGGCTCATCAACTTCTCTTTTGCTAGTTTTATTCAATTTGTTGGTTACCAGTGAAGCAGTTGAGATAATTTTTTAATGTTATCAATTTATAATAATTGAGGATAGTGCTAATCTCTGAAGAATAGTTTCTTGAAAAAGTTATTTTTATACTTCTCCCTGGCCCTGTTTACTTATACTGAGACTTTTAAATATCTGTTGGACAATTAGTTTACATTATTTCTAAGGAGGAGCCTTGTTTTACTGTGAGTGTGCATTTGTATATATGAGATATACTTAAGTGACTAAAGAAAAGATATTTTATCAGAACTTAGGATATGAATTCTTTTTTGTTGTTTTATTTTGTTGATGTGGTAGGAGTTGAGCCCAAGGCCTCAAGCATACTAGAGACAAGTGCTCTATTTCTGAGCGACACCTTCAGCTCAGGATATAGATTCTTTTTTTTTTTGAGACAGGGTCTCACTTTGTAGTTCAGACTGGCCCCAAACTCACTGTGTAGCTCAGACCAGCCTCGAATTTAGCAGTCCTCCTGCCTCTGCCTCCTGAGTGCTGGGATTACAGGCATGAGCCACCATGCCTGGCATTGTGGTGTGTGGTTATTGGGGATCCAAACTTGGGACATTGTGCTTGCCAGGCACACGCTGACACTACTGAACTAAATCCCTGGTCCCAGGATATAGATTCTTAAGAAAGACTATTAATGAATCAAAAAATTGGATTATCATAAATCATACCTTGTTTTCCAGTGACATAATTATTACTTTGGAGGTATGATTTCTGACTAAAGGGTCATCAAAAATTGTAGATATGAACAGCAAAGTAACAGTGTTCATTTCTCTCTTGCACTTTAGGAACCTTGATGTCATTTTATAGTAATTACAATCATGTAGTCTTAGTTTATGAAATAGGTCTTAAATTATATGTCAGTTTAAATTAGGAGCTGTAGATCAGCAACTGTTAGTGAAGGAATGAATCTCAGAATTATGTGGAGAGTAGAGTTTATTAAAAGTTTTGTTTTGAAAGAAGTTCCTAAAGTGAATCGAGTGGGTAAGAACTATCTGATAGATACAGAAAAATGGAATTATTTTTCATAAAAAAGGAATTGTCATAAAAGCTGATATAGACATGTCTGTCAAACTGTATTTGCATAGCATTTTCTTTGTAGCAGTATTATTAGAGCTAGCCAGATAATTCCTTGCTATAAGCTACTGTACTGCTAAATTTTCTTATAACTGCAGAATTAAATAATGTGTCTTTATAACTATAGATCATGGAAGATATTTTCTAAGCATGAGACAGAAAATCAACCTTATTTTGCTTCCCCAATCTCAAACCCTTCCTCCATTTTAATTAAGTGTTCAGAAATGCCTACATAAAGTTTAGGCTTCACTTTTTCTTCTCTTTGACCTCAAGGATAGCAGTAGGGTAGAAGGATCAGATGATTTCATCTGAGAGGTTAGATTGGTTTGTAAAGGCCAGTATTGAGAAGAGAGTTTCTTAAGAGTGACTGAATAGCTAGGACTCAATAAGTATCTTAAAACTTTCAGGTTTTGCAAAATAGTCATAAAATTGTTCTTATTGTTTCCTTGTGGTTGCTATCATAATAGTCTAGACATTAATTGATATTTTCCTTAATATGTGATCCATTTTATAAGTCTGTTTTCTCTTTAGGGACATGATGGTACATTTTTTGAAAGGTACAGTATGGCCGGGGATTTAGCTCAGTGGTTCCAGCGCCTGTCTTGCAAACACAAGGACCCGGGTTCGATCCCTGGAAACCACATACAATACTGGGCGTGGAGACTCATGCCCAGCAGCAACCAGTACCACATACCACAGTGCCAGGCGTGGTGGCTCACGCCTGAATTCCCAGCACTCAGGAGGCAGAGGCAGGAGGATTGCTGTGATGTGAGTTTGAGGCTGAGCTCAGGGTCAGCCTGAACTACAAAGTGAGACCCTGTCTCAAAAAACCTAAAAAAAAAAAAGAAAGAAAGGTAGAGTATGGGAGGTATTTAGCACCCATCTTTATTTTGTGGGAGTATTTCTGTTGATAAAGTATTAAGTTTAAGTTGTATTATATTAAACATGTACAATAAAATATCAAAATAAAGTTACATTTTAATATGTAATATATTTAAAATAAACATCAACCTTTTCAGTGTCAACTGTTTACTGACTTAAAAGATGTAAAAGAAAAACCCAGCAAAAATAAATTCCTATGTGAATGAACTACAATAAAAACAAAGAAAATCCTACCACAGAAATAATCTTTGCTTCAATTACGACACCTAAGGCAGCCTTCACACATGACAACAGAATGTTCCATACTTGGTTACACTGACAGAAAATGTATTCAGCTTTCCTTTCCTGTTTGGCAGGTCATACTGATCACTTCTTCGGATTCTTTTGTCAGGAGCCTCCTATAATAAACAATGTGCATGTAGCAGGAAAATAAAACATCAGTAAAATATCAAATATACACTGAGTATTTGGAATATTTTCTACATCAAGTGTTTGCTTCCTTACTAAATCTAAAAAATAACAAATGCCTATGTGAACTACAATGAAAATACACATAAAACTACCACAAAAATAATCTTTACTTCAGTTAAACCAAAAGCATTTTTCACACGTTAGAATAGTATGTTCCATATACAAGTACTGCTTACACTATAGTACATATGTTTTATTTTCTGGTCTTCTTTAGTAAAAGTTACTTGACATCTTGCTGGTCTTTCTGTTTTCTTAGGAGGTTCTTGTGATGTTTTGCCTGTCCAGTGCTCTGTTCCAGAATTCTTTTGTGGAGTTTTTTTGGGCAGATATATACTGTTCCTCTGTTGTAGTTGATCATTTAACAATTCCAGTCCTGATCCTTCAAGAAAATTTTCTCTGATATTTTGTGCTTATTGTTTTCCTTGTAAACTTTGAAACTGTTTAGGCCTGACATGTTTAGTTAGGATTGAGTAAAACAATTATTGGCCAACACTTTGTTTCAAGTGACATCATAGTGGCTAAATAACTTGTCAACGTCTACTCTGCTTTTTGTTTTATTTTAAAATGTAACCATTTCTGGTTTCATTCGTGTTAAGGATTCACTACCAATCATTTTTGTTTGTGTTTGAGAAAATGTCTCGCTATGTAGTCCAAACTACCCTTGAATTAACTAAGTACCGCAGGCTGACCTGGAACTCACATGATTCTCTTGCCTTCGCCTGCTGAGGGCTGGAATTACAGGCATGTCCCATGATACCTAGCTTCACTATTGATCTTACAATGGTGTAAAATTGATAATATCAATACTACTTTGTTTTTCTTCACCATATAGGAGGCCATTGTCTTTCTGAAATCCAAAGAGTGTATTGTGTTATACATTTCTCTATTGTGAACTTGGAACTTTTTTTAAAGATTCTCTGCTTTGTTCTTGCATATAGTTCCTATGCTGGTCAACTGATATTTTTTAGCAAATGTAACATCAGGGGGTAACTATTGAACCAGTTGGTCGAATTTGACATTTGAGTTACTTTGTGAAATAAGTGAAGCAAGTCTGTTTACATTGTCATATGATTTTTATTGTATGAATAAAGAAAAAGTGACTGACTTTCAAGATAAATTTCTAAATTCAAGATGTAAATGTCTCCTTATCTATCATCTACTGAAGCATGTATTTTTATATCATCTTTGGGAGGTTTATTTGGCATATATTGCTGAAATCTTCAACAACTATGGAATGATGCAAGTTGTTCATTTTTTCTGTACTTGGACAGTGTATAAACTTCTTGACAGTTTGAAACAAAGCTTTCTGAAAATGAGCAAATAGCAGCTAATTTTTTTTTTTCTCTTTTGAGGCTCTTTTGTCATCAAAACAGGCAATTGTGAAAGAAACCAAATCTCTCTTTTTGTTGTTGTTTTTTTAAATTAATTTTATTGGTACATTTTATATACACATCATGATCACAATCTACATTGAGTATTTGTACCAATACGTGACACAATTTAATTCTCATTTTTTCCCATTTCCCTACAACCTCCCACCTCCTATACACGTAAGCTTTGTTTCCTTTTTTTTAAAACATCAGATTTTTTTTTCTCTTCTCTTCTTGAGTATCACTATTCTAAAAATCTTAATGCCACTTTGTCATTTTTCAGTATACTCTTTAGATTATGAGAATTAGAATAGTAAAATCCTGCTATTAAGGCTTTTACTTCATATAGTGAGGTATATAAATATATTTTTGAGTATTACTATTGACAAATATAAAATGTTTTATTTGTATTTCATCACTAGTGTATTTCAAAATATCTTGTAACATATTGTTCGCTAGAATTTCGAAGTGTTGGCAGTACACCCAGTAGGATTCAGGCCTGGCAAAAACCCTGGTAACATTTCCTGACCTAGTTCTAATTTTGGGTCATTTGAGTGTACACAGCTATTTGTAGCTTTTTTACTAGTCAAATATTTATTTACGTTACTGTTCTCTTCCTCATCTGAATTAGCCTTCATTCTGTACTTCTCTGTCTGATTCTCTGTGTACTTCTCTATTGCTAACATGCTTCGCTCACATGATTTAAGTCATCATCATCAGTAGCTGAATCATGTGATGTCTCACTTTTAACCTTTTCCCAAAGTTGTAAAAGCAAATTTTCGTGCAATATTGTGCCTAATTGGGCTAATTTATCAGAAAAATTAGAAGAAAACATGTAATAAAACAAATTATAAATACACAAAAATGTGACACTATGCATAATGCAAGTTTTGATACTTTTTCATACACCTTGCTGTTTATTGTACCAAGTACGTGAACACAAAGATTGCCTCCTGTGTTTCCCCAGAACAGCTGAAACACACCGCTGGCTATAGTTAAAGTACATGTTTTCATTAGAAAAGTATGGTTGGGTATATTTTGCCTACTGTGATGCCTCTTTGGTTTTAAACAAAAATGTTGTCTTTGCCTCAGTTTGCACTTTTCTAGTCAATTGAGAATGCAGTGTGTAGTTTGCAGGCTGCAACATATGTTAGAGCTCTCAAGAAAATGAAGACATGGCCATTGTCTCCTATATGAGCTTGGAAGTGATAATGTCTTTCTACTTCCTTCAACGCAGTTTGGTTTGGATAATGGTAATATAGTTGTAGAGGAATTATTTAAGAAATAAGGATATTACATCATTTGACTAAGTAGTTTAGTTGTTGAGCCAAATCAAACACTTCCATCCCATGTTGACCACATTGTGAACTTCTGAGTTATGTGGAATGTTATCGATGCATCTGAACTTGTATGTAATCTGTATCACCAGAGGAAATTAATGCATGAAGATTTCAGAGTTAAATTTCTTGAGCTTTAGCATTTGCTGGATAGAACAACTTAAAATTAAAGAACTTTAGTATTAAAGATATCCAAAGACTTTAGAGTATAGAGAGGTCTGTCCAGAGTGACCCCTGAAAGAATGGGAAACTAAGAAGAGTACTGTTGTTTTACACATTGAAAGATATGCCTGTGCTTCTTCTCCTGCTCCCTTCCACTTTTCTTATTAGAAATTATGGTCCTATTTGTAAACCAGTAATGATTTTTAAAAGTAGTATTTTTTCACTTATACTAGACATAGTAAATATTTATAGGTATAATTAGACTGAAAAAGGGACCAGGACTGCCAACGAAAGGGCCATAACTTCTTTGAATTTTAGAAAACGACTTTCTGTACTTCAGAGATTCTTAACTAGGGAGTGCACAGTAGAATTATTCTATGAAGATTTTTACCAGTTCCTACTCCATAAATACTAAGTCAGAGTCTCTTTATCATTGACTCCAGACAATACTTCCTTGGATTTTTACCCTTTGGTTAAGAATCCATTTTCTTTCTATCACTAGATTGAACTCTGAATATTCTTACATAATTTTGCTTTTTATTATTGTGAATACTTTTATGCTGAATATTTTTTCTGAAAATTGTTTAAACACTTAAACAATTCGTTCATAAAGAAAAAAGGAAACAGATTATGTATATGGGGGTTGGGGGGGTTGCAGGGTGGGTGGAAAGGGGAAAAATGAGAATCGAGTCATGTCATAGTCTGGTACAAACTCTCAATGTTGAATGCGATGATGATGTGTATTCATAATGTACCAATAAAGATTTAAATTTTGTTTTAAAAAATCATTCAGGTAGATAGAAAATGCAAAAATGATAATCGGGTAGACTAATGGCTTATGGAGTTACAAAGCTTCATTGTATCAGTAATTTGTTTATTGTTACAAAAACAGGTTCACCAAAAAAATAATCACTTTGGATTTATTTCAAAGGCCAAGTAAAACTAACAGACTATATGAAACTGAATTGGGCATATTCCTGATTTGTCCCTTGTTTTGGCATGAAAAATGATCTTTCCTAATCTCTTTCTCTAGTCTTAATGGGTCCTATATTAAAAGGCATTTAGGTTGAATATGGCTTTTAAATGTTTCTTTTGGGGCAAACTATAATTTGCTTGATACTAAGATTCTGAAGAAAATTAATTTTAATAATTTTAACTTGAATATGTTTTCTTACAGCAGAAAAAGAAAACTAAAAACTTCAATCCACCAACACGTAGAAATTGGGAAAGTAATTACTTTGGAATGCCCCTCCAGGATCTGGTTACAGCTGAGAAGCCCATACCACTGTTTGTTGAAAAATGTGTGGAATTTATTGAAGATACAGGTAGGATAGATACATCCACATAAGAAATTTGTTCTAAAATTTCATTTTTTTGGTGCCAACAGTTTATCAAGTTTTTATAACATATCAAGTAAATTTTGCAAGAGATTTTATTGTTAAGAGTTTGCAGTTCATTATTATGTTCATTATTTGCAGTTCATTATTATGATTTTCTTGCATATTAAGATAGTCATCTGAATTTGAAAGGAGTTCTGTTACTGACAATAATACTTCTTGTTGAACTTTTCTCTAAACTAATAAATGGCTAAGTTGAGTGCTAAAATGTTAAGCTTACTTTATTCTAATTGAGTATAATTTGATTATTAAGTTATCAGGAGATGATTATTTAGCCAACAATTTGGAACTTTTCACTATTTTTAAATTCAGTACTATTTCTTTTTTTAAAAATAAATTTTATTTTATCCCATTTCTCCCCTTAAGCTCCTTCTCCTTCCTTTTTTCCTTCTCTCATTTTTCTTCTTGTCCTTTCCCATTTGAACACTTTCTTCCCATTTTGTAACATCCATTATACATTTCAATCCTTATCTCCTATATTATTTGTGTTACTAATTTTTTACATGGATTTATTTTCTTTTAAAACTCAGAGCCATAATTGTAGATATAGTTTAGGAGCTTGATGTTAGATTTATTTTGCCGAATGTAAACTATTGAAACTATAAAAAGAGAATTGAATCTGTCAAAGGTCCAGTAGAGGCAGATTACATTGTGTTTGAAGATGGTTTAAATGAACAAAGATCAACCATAAAATTTAGTGTTTGAATGGACTATAAATTTTAATGGTTTGAAAACATGAGTTATGTCAGCTTTAGTTTCATTTTTAGTGTTCTCTTTTTAAATATGAATATTGCTTTTAAAAAAGCTAGCACTCCACCGTGTGTCCTATCTAGATAATTGTATTCATTTTTGTGTGTTTATCTTACCCTTAAGTTTGGTTATTGGCTTGGTCTTATACATACTGGATTATTTATCTACTTGATAAAGAATGGTGATTTAATAAGGGGGTAGAATATGAGGAAACGCTCTTATTCACTAGTGTTGTAACTGTAGCATGTCTTTTTCCTACAGTTAAATACTAATTTACAAAACCTTTGTGGAATATATTACTTATGCTTAGATACTTGAAAAGTGTGTTTTGGCAAACGTCTTGCCTCTTTCTATTCCTTTTTTTGAGCCAGGGTCTTCCTTGGCTCAGGTTGGTCCTGAACTCAGCAATCCTTCTGCCTCTGCCTCATGAGTGCTGGGATTACAGGCATGAGCCACCACGCCCAACACTGTGATATGTGGTATCGATTGCTGCTGGGCGTGAGTCACTATGTCAGGCAATGTTATATGTGGTTACCGGGGATTGAACTGGAATCTTGTGCTTGCAAGGCACATGCCAGAATCACTGAGCTAAATCCCCAGTGCTTTCTATTCATTTTTAATATAGGAGAAATGCAGAGATCCTTATAATATTAATTTCTTGCTTTGGATTTAAAGGATTCTTATTTTCTCTAGTAATTAAGCTTTATGGATGTGATTAAGCAATTGGAAAATACTTTGATTTGTGATTGAAATAATAATGATGGATTGGCATTTATTGTTACAATTTTAAATTCCCATCGTTTGTTATTGACATTAGAAATTATCATTTTGGGACTTTTTCAAAGTTGTTGAGTGATTTGGTTTGAGGAAAATGAATGAATTTCAAGTGTAAGATAGAATGAAGTTCTGATTTGTAGCACAACCCAAATTAATTCAGATCAAATAGTTCAGATAGTTTATATGTTTAAGTGCTTTGTAGAAACAGATTGAAAAACAATAAGAACACAGAAATAGATTAATAAAGCTAGTTCTTTTGTAGTTTGCTGCATGGTTTTATTACTGATCTTAAAAGTTTTAAAGTTGTAGAAGGAATTTCCAGTTGCTGTAGAGTTCAGTTTACAACTCTCAATATAGACTGTGTAGCTCATAGCTAGCAGTAATAGAAATGTATTCCAGATACCTATTTTAAAATAGTATTTTGCTCTTCATAGATACAGTAATATAAATTACCAGCATCATTATTGTAGTCAGTTTTAACAACTTTGAAGAAAATGATAGTCTTAAAAAATCAGCTTTATTCATAAAATTTATATGCAATAAATTTCAGTAATTTTAATTGTACTATATGAGTTCTGGTCATGTTATAGTCGTGTAACCACCACCACATTCAAGATACAAACTTACTTCCATCACCTTTAAAGCGTTTAGTCTTTCATGATACTGGTACCTGATACCTTTTGGATCTGTGTGTATGTTTTAGGGGATAGTGTTGGTGGTAGTGTTTTGTTTTGTTTTTTTTCCGTTGGGGGCTAGGGTTGGAATTCAGGGAATCACACATGCTAAGTAAGTGTCCGATGGCTGAGATACACTTCCAGTCCCATTTTTTTAGAGATACTTTTTATTGAATCATGAAAATACTCTTAACTTTCCTAGTTCCCTGAAAGTTTTCCTTCCAGCTGGATGTTGATTTTTTTCATGTTTTTTTCTTCATCTGTTTAGGTGATAATTTGAATTTTATATTATATGGCAAATTACATTTAATTAGTTTTCAAATGTTAAACTAACTTTGTATTATTCTTAGTAAAAACACTACTTTGGTTATAGTCTTTAAACTTTTTATATATTGCTAGGTTTGATTTGTTACTATGTGAAGGATCCAGAACAGTCTGTATTCTGGCACATATTTTTTAAAAATTATCTTTATTGGTACATTATGAATACACATCATAATTGCATTCAACATTAAGAGTTTGTACCAGAATATGACATGACTTGATTTTCATTTTTTTCCTTTTCCCCCGCCCTGCCTCTCCCCACCCACTATATACACAATCTTTGTTTTCTTTTTTCTTTATTATTACCACATTCGTTTTCCCCTCGTTATTTATCTCTCACTTATTTAGACCCACTGTAAAGCAAGAGTATTTTACATAGTGGCCTGTATTTATAGATGTTTTGAGAATAATTTTGAACCCCTGGCCTGAGAAACTTCTCTCATATACATGTGCAGTAGTCAACCAAAGATGCCAGAGACTTTTCCACGTATATCTGACTCCTTTTTCTCTGTGTGTCTATCTACTCCACTGCCTATTTCCTCAACTCTGACAGACTAATGTGGTCTGTTGAGTTTTTAAACTTCTTGAATACCTCCTAAAAACTCTCAGAAAGTTTCATTTGCTTTTATTTATAGAACATAATTGTTTTGTTATTGTTGTTTACAGTACTAGAGATTGAACCACAGTTCTGGCCCTTTTTTTTTTTTGAGACAGTGTTTTAACTAAGTTGCCCAAGCTATAGTCTGGAAGATTCTCGTGCTTTAGCCTCTCAAGTAAATAGGATTACTGTTCCACTGTAGTTTTGAGCTGCCTGATTAGAGCCTGAAAAACTGTTTCATGTATTTTTTTTTGTTTGTTTATATTGTGGGAGAGCAATTTCTGTATCAGCTAATCTTTCATGGTAAAAGCAGTGTCCCTATTTATAAGTAGTGCTGTGTCAGAAGTTGTGTTAAATTCCAGTTTGAAAGTGGCACCTGAAATATTAAGTTCAGAGTGGACAAAAAGGAGTCAGTCTCGAAGAGAATTTAAAAGGGGGAACAATATTAGCTATATTAAAGAGTTTTTAATATTTCTTGGGGCATCCAATGTATCTTTTATATCCTATGAATACAAGATTAGCTTTACTTTAAAATTTGACTGCCTTCTATTTCTTTGTATTGCTCTAGATAGAATTTCCAAGTAATGGTGAATACCAGTTATAAAATCAGGCACCCTTGTTTCATTCCATATCTTAGATACAAGTACCCTTGTTCCCTATCATAGAGGAAAGCTTTCATTCTTTCACCATTGAGTATATTAGCTGTGAGGTTTTTCATAAATGTTCTTTATCATGCTGAAGAAGTTCCCTTTATTAATTTCCTGGGGCTTCTGTAACAAAGTTTCACAATCTGAGTAATTTAAAACAACAGAAAATTATTCTTTCACAGTTGTGAAAAGACTAGAACTCTGAAATCAAGATATCAATAGCACTATATTTCCTCTGAAACTTTAAGTATCAGTCTTCCTTGATTCTAGTGGCATTCTGAGGATTATACTGTATTACTGTAATTTCTGTTTTGGTAGTCTCCCTATATGTGTCAGTCTTATTTCTTTGCATGGACACTAGTCATATTCAGAATACAGTATAATTTGTCTTGACCAATCTTCAAAGGAGCCTGTTGCTAAGTAGAGTCACCTTATGAAATACTAAGTACTAAGAAATATCTTTTTGGGAAACAATTCAGCACATGATACTTTCTCTTTGTTTATTTTGTGGTACTGGGAATTGAACTTGGGCCTTGGTGCTTGCAAAGGAGGCACAGTATCACTTGATCTAAATTCCTAGCATTTCTGTTCTATTCTTAATTTTTTTGTTACTTTTATTTTGAAAGGATATTTATTTTGTTAGATGATTTTTCTGTCAGCTAATTTTGTGGGGTTTTTTTTCTTTCATTCTATTGATATTTGCTACATTTTAAAAAATGTTAAATCCTTCTCACATTTCTGAGGTTAATCCCTTGGTTCATGGTGAATAAATACTCTTTTTAATATAGTTTTGGACTGTCTGATAGTGAGTAAGTTTTTTTGAGGAGTTTTATGTTTATTCTCAATACTGATCTATTACTTAGCTTTCTTGCATCTTTGGCTTTAATATTATAATATTGACTTCTTAAAGTGAGTTAGAAAGTGTTTCCTCCTTTAACTTGGTATTTTAATGGCAATATTTTCTAGCTTTTAAGGTATGGCATTCTTAAATTATGGACATACTGGCTATTTTCTTTTTCCCTATATCTACAATTTTTCAGTCTGCTGTTTTGTTTTTGTTATATTTCCTGATGCTGCTAATCTCATTTTGCTTTCTAATTTTCAATTTTAGATCAGCTGTGAATCAGGAAAACATGACAGAGCTAGTTTAAGTTATGCTTTAGGTTAAGTTAATGTGGAAAAACTTGAAGTGTTCTGATAAATGAATTGATGTATTTTGGTGGAAGGGCTTTGTAACTTTTTTTGGCTATTGGATTAATAAGTTTTTTGTTCCTTTTCTTCTCCCCTGGTTATGACAGATTAGGTAATGAGATGAACAATTGAAGTTATCACTGTTTGCCAGATTTTTTATTTGCATATAGATGTAGTTAACCTAAAATGCCTTCCTATTACAAATGAATTATAAAGAAATAGTCTATCTGTGAAGGTTAGCTGTGTTTTTTTTTTTTTTTTGAGACAGGGTCTGGCTTTGTAGGTCAGGCTGGCCCTGAGCTCAGCCTCCAACTCACATCACAGCAATCCTCCTGCCTCTGCCTCCCGAGTGCTGGGATTACAGGCATGAGCCACCACACCCGGCACTGTGGTATGTGGTACTGATTGCTGGTGGGGTGAGTCTCCATGCCCAGTATTGTATGTGGTCACGGGCTGTGCGTGTGTGTGTGTGTGTCTCAAACCCGGGCCCTTGTGCTTACAAGGCAGGCACTGGAACCACTAAGCTAAATCCCCGGCCCCAGCTGCTACATTTCTAACAAACTTAAAATTTTAAAAGTGGGTTGGAAGGATAAATGCTAATGAGGTTCTCTGTTGATCTAAAAGTTTTGTATTGTGTTCGCTTCGGCAGAACATATACCAAAATTTTTGTATTCCAATTTACTAAAGATGGATGAAAATAATTGCGGTGAGTGGATGAATTCATTGCTTGTTACAATTGTAACTATAACTCTTTTTAAATAAAGCCTTTTGTTTAAATTTCAGCTAATTTTAACTAAATATCACTTTTATTTCTTCTGTCTTATCTAGGACATGTTCTATTTTTATGTTCACTTCCTCAAAACCTCAATTTCTACCACTCGGTTCACTTGATTAGACCCTCAACTTGAGTTGAATTCTACTAACTCTTCTGTTTGGGCCAGAATAGTTGATCATGGCCATAGAAAAGCATAAACCATGTATTTCACTTTAAAATACATAACCGCCCTATGTTTTCCATTAACCTAGTCAGTTGTTCTCTTCCTCTCATAAAGGTTTTTTTTTAAATAACTATTTTTGTTTCTCACAAGTTTTGAAAAATTTTAAGACTTGAGAAAAATTTTATATTTCAAGAATAATTTGAGGTGGACTTGAGAATTTAGCTTAGTGGTTTTGATGCCTGCCTCGCAAACACAAGGTTCCAAGTTTGATCCCCAGTATACCCCAAAAATAATAATATTAATTTGAAGATTTGTATACCCTTCATCTAGATCACTGGTTAGTTTTTTGTTTGTTTGCGATATTTCCCTCTTCTAATTTTTTTTAGATTGTTACAGGTGTTATGAATATACTCCTGAATTGTTCAGCATTTATCCTTTAAAAATGGACATTCTCTCCATATACCCACAGTATAAGTACCATGTTCAAGAAACTTAATCTTATTTAATCTAGGGCAGTTCTAGCATTATGTGTGTTTTCATGTCATTCAGATATTTTGAAGATTCATAACATACAGAATATTACTAAATTTTATTGGGCTAATTTATGCTCAGATTTAAGTTTTAAGTGGAATTCTATATAGGACTGAAGTAACCTTCTCATTGTAACACATTAGTAAGCATATAATGTATATTACCTAAATGGACCTTTTTCAGTTTTTTTGAAATTCTGGTCTTTTAATAATCTTAACATAGTCAGTGTCAAATAAGTGAACAAAATTGGAAACATTGACATCTGAATTTAATAATTGAAGTGTAAGCTGTTTTATCTGGTCTTGCTATATTACAGAAGAATTGAAAATAAGCCCTTCAAGCATTTCCTGAGATTGTTTGAGGAAGCCTATGTCTAACAACAAATTCATTCAGATTTTCTGACACATAATCCTTTAAAATAAATCAAAGATTTTAATAACTAAATGTTTGTCATTGTGAAATTCTACATTGATGACAACCCACACACATGCAACCCCACCACCACCAGTACTGTGCGTTAAATCCAGGGCCTTTATACTGAGTATGTCCCTGTATTTTTTTATTATGAGACAAGGTCCTGCTAAATTGCCAGGCGGGGTGTAAGTTTGACATCCTCTTGCCTCAACCTCTCAAAGTCTGTACTGAGAGTTCTGAATACTGCATAACCACACCCAATTCATTTAAGTTTTTATTTTCCCAACTAGAATTAGCATTCCTGGATTTGTTTTCTACAAATAAAGAATAAAAGATTATCATAAATAAATTGGATATTATTGGTGATTGCGTAGCATCTGTGAATCAGTCTGA
Organism: Petromus typicus; assembly: GCA_004026965.1. Lineage (NCBI taxonomy): Eukaryota > Metazoa > Chordata > Mammalia > Rodentia > Petromuridae > Petromus > Petromus typicus. The sequence continues at coordinate 1,356 of PVIR01009573.1, read as the reverse complement.
GTAGTATTCTATTTAGATTTTTTTAAACACTGTTTTAGGGTGTTCAGTGTAGAAGTCTTACATCTTCTTGGTGGAGTGTATTTATAGACATTTTACTTTTCTGGATACCTGTAAAGTTGCAGAATCGAAGAGACAGGAGAGACCAGCTGGAAATAGGAGGATTTATTTAGGTTTTAGTGAAAGCTAGCTTCAAGAACTAATGACCAAAGGAAAAGCAAAGGACAAAGAAGAGGCTGTGATTTTTAGACATTTGGTCGAAAGGATTGTTGGTCTTTTTGGTGATATGGTGAACAAATTTAAATGAAACAGGACAAGAGCAGACAGTTTTGTCTTGAAAGAAGATAACAACTTTGTGAATCATTTTAGAACAAGATGACATAAACTTTTTTACAAGACATAGTTGCCAGTTTTATCTATACAAGAACAAGGAATTAATAGCTACAAGGAAATGAAGTGGGGGACAGTGATGGAGGTGCTGAAGGCTGGGAAAATCTTATTTTCCTTTTAAGTCCTGCTTCAGTAGCTGGAATTTTCTTAATTATATCTTCAAATTGCTCACTGGTAATGTATAAAAGTAGAACTGATTGATGTATATGTTGATCTTGTCTTCTGCAATTTTGTGAAATCTTATGTTAACTACTAGGATTATTTTGGTTGTTTTTTGTTTTTGCAGCACTGGGGTCAAACTTAGGCCCTTGTGCTTCCAAGGTGGGTGTAGTTCTACTTTGTATTTTTGTGTATTCTTCTGAATTTTCTATATGTAAGTTGTGACATCTGCAAATGAGGATAATTTTATTCCTTTCCGATATAAATACCTTTCACTTATTTCCTTGCCTTCTTGTTTTAGCTAGAATGCTAGTATAATATTCTATGGAAACAGTGAAAGAGAATATATCTGTCTTGTTCTTGATCTTAGGAAAAAAATGCTCATTCTTTCACTTTATTTTACCATTGCTAACATGAGTGTGGTGTCAGCTGTCGATTTTTCATGAATGCCTGTTAGCATTTCTGATTTTAGCAAGTTTTCTCCCTTTTTGTCAATCTCGGTGAACTTTTCAGAATAACTTTTTTTATTTCATTGTTTTTTTAACTTTCTATTTTGTGTCTGTTGATTTGTGTTTTCTTTATTTTACTAGCTTTGTGTTTAGCCTGCTCTCTTTTTCTCCTTTCTTTAACTTCATTAAAATTAACTTAACCTTAAGGTTAAGTTTTTGTTTGGGGTTCTTAGGCTCAAACCTGGGGCCAGGCACATGATAATCATGTACTTTTCCTCTGCGCTACTTGCCCAAGGTCTTTTTATGTAAGTATTTACAGCTACAGATTTCCCTTTGATCACTGCTCTTACTGTTTCCTATA
>PVIR01009572.1:0-52763 GCA_004026965.1 Petromus typicus | reverse complement strand
CTGTACAAGGCATAAGGTAAATTAAAGAAAAAAGATAGGAAACTAGATTTATAGAAGCAGTTGGATTCTGGACCTGATCAACGCTGCTGTGGGCAATAAAGATGAAGCACCTGGAGCTTGCCACTGTTTATTGAACTCATGGGGAGTAACAGATGACTCAGAGGGCAAAAGTAATCCTAGAATAATAAAGGTTTTGTATAATCTTAGAAAGTATCAGATGTTTTGGGACAATCCTAACTTGACAAGGATCTCACGCTGATGAGGCTCTTAAGTAGAAGGTAAGATGAGCAAAGCAAAGACATTCTTAAAACCCACAAGCGGGTTTAATGACCCTGATAAGGAATCTGTCCCTCCTCAGGTTCTCAAGGAAGCAGCTGTCTTCAGTTGATCTACTCTTGCCCTTGAGAGTCACAGCACGATGAGACCATTGGAGGTCTCAGCTGTGAGGCAAAAATGAAGTTATGTTTTGTCATATTGTAACCGGCCAACAGGCAAGCAAGCTAGGCCTAATCATAATTTAATTGAGATGATTTTTTTCCCCAAAGTTATGTAGAATGGCTTCTGACACAAAGCTATTCCTAGTGTATCTTCCTTTAACCCTGGATATTTACATGAGCCAAAATAAACCTCTCCTTAAAATTTTCAAATTTTTATTTCAATGTAATACAAGTTGGTGTTAAGAAAAATTTTAAAAAGTTCTTTTATGAAAAAGTGAAGCAAAATTTCATAACAAATGAAAGAATAACATTAGTTAATACACTGTGTACCATAATCTTAGAAGAATACCTAAAATGTTAGAGTACAAGTCATAGGCAAAAAGACTGTTAGAGAAAAAGAACAAATAAATACTGACACAAAACTCTTTACAGTGAACTGAGAGGACCTAGTGGCAAAAATGAAACAAATTATCATATACATTGAAATATTATTGGAATTGTGGAGTATGTAAGTTGAGGGGTTATTAGAATTTCTTCCTCCTTCCTATTTGTCTTTTTTAATGTTTTCTTTAACTTGTAATAAAAACTGTACCATAAATTTTTTACTGTATTGTGTATAATCTTCTTGATGATTTGTTGCATACTGCTCACCAGTATCTTATTGAGGTCTTTTGTATCTATGTTCATTAGGGAGATAAGCCTGCAATTGTCTTTTTTTGGTTAAATCTTTCTCTAGTTTGGAATCAGGCTAATGCTTGCTTCAAGGAATGAAGTTGGGAGTGTTGCTTCCTTTTGAATTTCATTAAAGAGTTTGAGAAGTAGTAGCATTAGATCTTTTCTGAATTTCTTGTAGAAATAAATGAGGCTGGGTAAATTGTCAGAGGCTGAGTCTTTTTTGTTGATAGATTTTCATTACTGCTTCAATTTCATTGAATGACATTGGTTTATTTAGAATTTTTGTATCTTGATTCAGTTTTGATAATTTCTATTTGTCTAGGAGTATTTCATTTTTTTCTGTATTTCCTATGTGATTAGAATACAGGTTCTGGAGATAGGTACTGATCATCTGGATTTCTGGAGGATCTTCTGTTATTTCATTTCTAATTACATAAATTTTAGTCTTTTCTTTTTTTGATAAGTTTGGCTAATGGTTTATCAATTTTATTTAATCTTTCGAAGAATCAACTTTTTGATTCATTCGTCCTTCATATTGTTTTCTTCATCTCTGTTGCGTTGCATTTCTGCTCTGAGTTTTATAATTTCCTCTCTCCTTTCAGCTTTGGGCTTGACTAGCTCTTCTTTTTTATAGACGCTTAAAGTTTAATACTAGTTTCATATGAGCCCATTCTGTTTTCCTAATATGGGTAAATTCACCACTATAAATTTCCCTTGTAGGACTGCTTTCATTGTTTTCCATAAATTAATGTATGTTGTATTGTCATTATCATATAATTATAGAGTGTCTGATTTCTTCTTTAATTTCATCTGTGACTCATTGATTGTTAGGGGGATATTTAATTTCCATGTGTTTATGAGTTCTTGTGTGTTCTTTAAAAAATTTTTTTTAAAACGTAGATTCGTAGTTTGCTATTCTGCTGCTGTTTTCATACATTGCTACTTTCCATTTTAATCTCATGTCTGGAGATTAATGTCTGGAATGTTCTTAAAATTCCGACATTAAAAAATATCAGATAATTTTCTAAAAGACTAAAAAGCTTTCTGTACATCTGTTGCTTTCAAAATAAAGTTCATAATTCACACCATGTCTTGTAAACCCTGTAGTTTATAATCCTTTAGTTAATAAAGATACAAAGAAAAACAGTTAGGTTACCATATGCCATCACCTATGTCGAAGTAATTACTATTAATACTATTTTTCGTTTTTTTAGTAATGTTTACTTAATGCAAAATTAGGAGTAAGTTGAACATATAATAATGTTCTCTTTAGCATTAAAATTTAAATGTGTAAAAGTACTTTTGTATTTTGTGAATTAGTATTTACAACAATGATGTTTAAAATGTCTTTGTGACTTTTTGTTGAAGCCAGGGCCTTTGCATAGAGCTATTCTATTTTATTTTTGAGACAAGATTTTGCTAAGTTGTGTGGGCTGGGCTTGAACCTGCAGTCTTCCTCCTGAAGCCTAACGGGTGCCTAGATTTACAGGCATGCAGCACCACACCTGACTATATAGTATTTTTCATGAATTTTGATAGCATTTAACTTTATTCCATTGTGATTAAAAAGGTAGCTATTTTTAGCATATTCAGTAAACACCCCTCCCCTTTTTTTCTACAGTATTTTAAGAGAACTTTGTATTACATAACAGTCACATTTCCTTTTGGAGGAGTGGGTTCATGTGCATGACACATTATTTTATTTCTTCTTCCCCTCCCCTCTCCTTCCATCACTAGATTCCATTCCCATTTGCCAAAAATCTTACCTCCTTATTTCCTATTGTCTTCTATTTTTTACTTTAAATTATTTGTTTCATGTAATAGAAACCATTAATACTGAAGCTTATGTGTCTGCTTTATTTCCCTTAACACTGTGTTCTCAAGGTGCATCCATTTTCCTACAAATGATTGAATTTAGCCTTTGTAGCAGAGTAGTACTCCATTGTGTATAAATGGCGCATTCTTTATTCATTCATCTGTTGATACTGTGTTAGATGGCTATAAACATTGATATGTGTGCATCACTGTATTCCAGGGGGCTTTTGTTGTTATTTTGGACATGGTCTCACTTTGTAGTGTAGGCTCAGCTTGAGCTCACCGTATTACCCAGGCCGACCTCGAACGTCTGGCAGTCCTCCTGCTTTCGTCTCTTCAGTGCTTGGATTATAGGCCTGTGTCACCATGCCTGGTTGTATATTATGTTTTATGATGTCTTTAACATTTTCAGGAAAATACCTAGGAGGCAAATAGGTTGGTTTAATGGAATTTCTGATTTTTGTTTTTTGAGAAATCTCCATTCATTAATAATCTTTATACTTAACTTTTGTTCTTGATCCTGTTTTTTTCTAAGGCTAGATTCCCTCCAGAAAGTTGTATATGAAATTTTAAAAAAGATATTAGTGTTTATTTGCTTTTCAGAAAAATGGAATTGATTTAGTCAGTTACTGTATGTAGTAGCAGTCTCAGTAAGTTCACCAGTGTTGTAGGTTTTAAGTCTTTACTGATTTTTTAGGCAGATTTTTATGTTCTGTTTTCATGGTGTTACTTTGGTTTTTAATAAAGTTTAGTAAGTTATTTGTGTATCACTAAGTTTAGTAAGTTTTTATATCGTAAAGTTTAGTAACTTGTTTGAATTTTTCTTTTCCTTAAGAATTAGAATTATACAAATATAGGAGAACATAGGATTAAGAACAGTAACTGGTCAGATAATCAAAAAAAGATCAAATCTTTTTGTGTATATTCCTGTGTACATGTGTGTATACTATAAATGTTTTAATTTACCTGATTTGTTAATTTGCAATTATTTGTTTGTTTTGAGATAGGGTCTCTGTAGCCAGATTGGCCTGGACCTCAGTGATCCTATTGCCTCAACCTCAAGTGTTAAGGTTACAGGTGTGTGCCATCAGGACTGATAATTTGCAATTTTTTAAAACTTTTCTGTTTTCAAATAATTATAAAGATTATATAAATCTTTATAGACTTACAAAAAGTTGCTCAGTTTATTCCTTTATGCTCATAATATCTTACATAAAAATAATAGTCGTCAAAACTAAGAATTTAATAGTGATAAAATGCTCACACTATATAATTAGATTTGTGACCTTTTATTCAGATTTTGTCATTTTTATGTCCAGTTTGCTTTTTTGGGTGGAGGGGAAGACTGGGTCCAGGTTTCTCCTTGCGTTTAGTTGCTAAATTTGTTTATTAATCTCTTCCTAAGTGAGTTTATTTTTGTTTGTTTGGAATTGAGATCATCTTCTATTACCTGGTACCTTGAAAAATACTGGCCAGTTATTTTGGTATAATGTCCTTTAATTTTATTATGTATATTATTTTCTCATTTTTTGTATGTATCTGCTATGACTTATTATGTTTAACTGCTAATGAAGTGTTTACAGTTCCATATGAAATATTAATCAGGTGATTTTTAAAAAGTAAACCTTTTGAGGTTTTTTTGTTTTTGTTTTGTGTTGAAACAGAGTCACTATGTAGTTCATTTAGGCTTTGATCGCACGAATTCCAGCTTCAGCCTCCAGGATTACAGTAATGCACCACCAAGCGCAGTTTAAAAGAGTAACCCCTGAGAGAGGTGAGAGGGAGGGGAGGAGAATGGGAAAAAAATGAGAATCAAGAACTATTATGTAGAGGAATAAATTCTCAATGTTAAATGTGATCATAGTGTACACTTAAAATGTACCAATAAACTCAAGGAAAGAAAGTAAACTCTTAACCTTTTGTGTTGCTGAGGTACTCATGGCCAAAAGTGTGTCTGCCACTGAACTATCTCTCCAGAGAGAGAGAAGGCCTTTGAATTTGCTGTCATCATTATCAAAAGAAGAGCTAGGAGATTTAAGAGAATTTTATGAAAAATCTTCATTTATTTACAGATACTGAACAATAAAATCTACTTTTAGAGCAGTGCTGTCTGGTATATGAGCTAGATAATGTAATTTTAAGTTAGTCGACATCACTATTATTTTTCTGAGAAGGGGCCTGTATGTTGTTTCGAGTAGCCTCAAACTCAGGATTCCCCTGCTTCAACCTCCTGAATTGTCGTGCACCACAATAACCACATTTTAAAAAGTGAAATTGACAAAATTAGTTTTAGTAATTTTTTTCCCCTCATGCTGGAGCTAGAATCCAAGAGCTTACCCAACTTTGGCAAGTAAGGACTCTACCGTGGAGCTACATCCCCAGCCCTTTTATTTTTTTATTTTGAGACAAGATTCTCTAGGCTGTCCTGGTAAGCCTCAAATTTATAGTCCTACTGCTTCAGTCTCTTGAGCAGCTGGGATTATCAAGTATGTGAAAGGAAAGGAACTACACTTGTCTTAATAAAACATGTTATTTAATTCAATGTACCCAAAATATTTTACCCTAAGGTATCATTTCAATATGTAATGGATGTGAAAATTAATACATTTAGTTTTTGTACTAAATCTTTAAAATCCAAAATGTGTTTTATATCTATAGCACATTTCAAATTAAACTTGTTAATATCAGGAGCTGAGTAACCACATAGTATAGTTGGTGGCTATCTCCTTGGACAGTAGATGACTTAAATCATTAGAGAAATAAAGTTGGACCCTGTCAGTTATTGTCCCTGTAGATGTGTCTTTGCTGTGATGCCGCTATTACAAAAAGTTCATTTATAGGGCCAGGGATTTAGCTCAGTGGTTCCAGTGCCTGCTTTGCAAGCTCAAGGTCCTGGGTTTGATCCTGGTAACCACATACAACAATGTTGGGCATGGTGACTTAGTCCACCAGCAGTCAGAACCACATACCACAGTGCTGGGCGTGGTGCTCACACCTGTCATCCCAGTACCTGGGAGGCAGAGGCAGGAAGATTGCTGAGTTGGAGGCTGAGTTCAGGACCAGCCTGAACTATAAAGTGAGAATCTGTCCCAGAAAACTTAAAAAAAAAAAAAAAAGAAGAAGAAAGAAAGAAAAGTTCATTTATGTAGTACTCTCATTTATAGTCACTAGTTTTAAATTGCATTTTTTTTAAAAGTTCCTATTCTCTCAAGATTTATTTCACCATCAAAGCTAATGTCAAGCAAGATTCAGAAGTGAAAAAGGCAGTCAAGTTAGCTGACTCTAAATTTTAAAATTATAAAATAATGAAGAAACCTCAAAAAATAACAGTCATCTGATGCACATTCATTATGCAGATAAGAGACTGTTACCTAAGGATATTTCATTATATAACTGTAAGTACCTTAGTGTACAGATAGAACTAATCCCTGGTCTCTATTCTCAAGAAATTTTGGAGATGAAAATTATTTTAAGTGAAGTTGAATGTTCAAGTTATGTGAAAAATTTTGTACCTGTATCTTATTTACTACAAATATGTCTCAGTTTTTAGAAGGACAAAGAGAAGAAAGAGAAAGTAATATTAATTTTTAATGAATATTTTCAGAAAATTGGATCATGTGTGTAGCTGCTTTCTTATAATACTCATTATAAATACCTTCCATCAGAGACTTTCTGCTACCATATTACAAAATACTGTTATCTTTTAAAGTACTTCCAGGTGCATAGCAAAATTAGTAGAAATCAGATTTCCCAAAACCCCTAAAAATCAATAATATGTCATGCCTTATGAGTATCCCCCACCTGAATTTAAACTGGGCTTCACTGGTGGTCCGTATGTTCTGTTCTGTGTGTTCTGTTTTTTGAGACAGGGTCTCGCTCCATAGCTCAGGCTGACCCTGAACCCACTATATGGTCCAGGCCAGCCTCAAACTCACAGCAGTCCTCCTGTTCTGTGTTAGGGAGAATGTGTAGTGGTGTGTGTGCATTAAACAATGCAGAATGTTGCATATCCTAAAAATGTTCTTCGCTCTGGCTCTTCTATCCTCCTGCCCCTAACCTTTTTATTGCTCCACAGTTCTGCTTGTCATACTGTTTCAGTTTAGTTAGAACCTCCTAAGCACTCGGATTGCAGGTGTGTGCACACCATGTTGATGGCTCCTCTACTATTAGTACTGGGTGATACTCCATTGTCTTGATGTATCCGAGCTTATTTAGCCATTCACCTCCTGAAGAATGTGTTGGTCACTTCTGAAGTTGTTTAGCCATTGTGAGTGAAGCTGTTATAAACTTTCTTGTGCATTCCTATGGTTGTATGGACATTAATTTTTGTTTCCTTCAAGTAAATATTAAAGGGCTGCTTAATCACATAGTAAGAGGATATTTAGTAAGAGAAACTGCCAAACTGTTTTCTAAAATTGCTATGCCATTTTACATTTCTGCCGCAGTGATTGAGAGTTCCTGTTGCTCCACGTTCAGCATTTGGTATTGTGTTCTGGATTTTGAACATTCTGATAGGTGTACTTTTGGTGCTTCATTGTTTTATTTTGTGTTTGTTGCCTTGACAAGACATAATATGGAACATTTTCTTATATGTTTATATGCCACTATATATCTGTGTATATGTGTTTGTTGAGATTGAACCTAGGGTCTTCACACTGAGCTACATTCTCCTTCCATTTTTAGTTTTTATTTTGAGACAGAGTCTTGCAAATAAGTTGCCTAGGCAACTCAAAATCTTTCTGCCTCAACCTCCCAAAGTTATGGGATTACAAGCATGTACCATTCTTCTGGCTTTTATATGTTTGTTGAGGTGTCATATTTGGATCTTTTGCCTTTTTTTTTTTTTTTGAGACAAGGTCGCTCTATGTAGTTAGCTGGGCTTGAACTCACTGTGTAGCCCCAGTCTATCCTTGACCTCACAGGGATCCTCCTGCCTTAACCTCTCGAGTGCTGAGACTAGAGGTATGTGCCACTATGCCTGGCAGTTTGTCTTGTGTCTTCTAAAACATTTTCTCCAAGTGTGTGGCTTTTCTTTTTTATTCTTTCTCTTTTCTTTTTTGGTAGCCCTAGAAATTAAACTTAGGCTTTTTCACAGAGCTACATCCTCAGCTTCTTTTTATTTTGTATTTTGAGACAAGTCTTGGTAAGTTGGTCCAGGCGGAACTTAAAACCTCATTTTCTCACGGCCTCCTAGAGTGCTAAGGTTATAGATGTTTGCCACTGTACCCAGTTGGACAGTATCTTTCATAGAGAAGAATTTTCTAATTTTCATGAATTGAACTTACCAGTTCTTTAATTCTTTGATAATGCCTTTATGTAAAATGCAGCCAAATCTAACATCATCCAGATTTTTTTTTATGATATCGTCATTTTTTTGTTTCTGTTTTACATTTAGATATGTAATCTCTTTTGAGTTAATTTTTGTGAAAGGTGTATTATCTGTTTCTAGATTTTTCTACATATTTTTGTATATAGATATCCAGTTTTTCCAAACTCAAAAATACTGTCTTTCCCATTATTTTACCTTTGGTTCTTTGTCAAAGGTGGTTGGCTGTCGTTGTACAAGTCTGTTTGGGAACCCTTTGTTCTGTTTCCTTGAATCCTCTGTCAGTTCTTTTACCATTTATCACAGCGCCTTCACTGGTGTAGATTATAGTAAACCTTGAAGTAAGTTAGTATTAGTTTTGCAACTTCATTCTGGCTCTGGCAATCCTTTTGCCTTACCTCCCTAGTGCTGAGACTACGGCTTGGACCACCACACCCGGCAGTGGTTTGTTTTTTCTTGTTTTGTTTTGTGTTTTATCAGCTTTTACATTTTCCTTATAGGGCTGAGGAATAGCTGAAGTAGTACTTCAACTACCTTGAAAGAACAAGGGCCCATGTTTGATCCCCATTACTGCAATAAATAAAATAAATACATAAATACATTAATTAATTAAAATTTCCCTTGTACACATCTTATATATATTTTGTTAGACTTAAAGCTAAGTATTTCATTTTTGAGGAATGCTCTTTTAAATAGGATTGTATTTTTTAAATTTCAAAAACCATTTTGATCATTGCTGGAATATAAGGAAAACAGTTGACTTTTGTATGTTAAACTTGTGTCTTACAACTTTGTCATAATCTTTTATTAATTCTAGTGTTTTTAAATTTTTAGCTTGTTTTGGAGGGTTTTTTTTAATGGCACTAGATGTTGAACCCAGGTACTATGCACTAAACTACATCTTTAGACCTTTAATTAATTAATTATTTTGAGACAGCATCTCGCTCTGTAGTTCAGGCTGACCCTGAACCCACTACATAGGCCAGGCTAGCCTCAAACTCATAGCAGTCCTCCTGCCTCTCTCTCCCAACTGCTGGGATTACAAATGTGAGCTACCATGCCTGGCATTGTGGCGCCAGAGATGGAACTTGGGACCTTGCACTTGCTAGAACCCCTGAGCTAAATCCCCACCCCTTAAAATTATTATTGAAATAGTTTTGTTAAGTTGCCTAGTCTGTGCTCAAAGTTGTAATCCTCGGGTGTCAGCCTCCCAGAGTGTAGCCATGCCAATTTCTGAGTGGTTGTCATGCTTTTTGTTAAGTCCTTTGGGTTTTCTGTATATATGACCATGCCATCCATATTTGTTTGTTTGTTTACTTTATTTTTGTGGTAAGGGGATTGAACTTGGGATCAGAGTGCCAGAACCACTGAGCTAAATCTGCGGCCCCTTAATTTTGTTTTTTGTTTTTGTTTTTTTAGGTTTTTTGAGACAGGGTTTCGCTTTGTAGTTCAGGCTGGCCCTGAGCTCAGCCTCCAACTCACATCACAGCAATTCTCCTGCCTCTGCCTCCCGAGTGCTGGGATGACAGGCGTGAGCCACCACGCCCGGCACTGTGGTATGTGGTACTGGTTGCTGCTGCGATGAGTCTCCACGCCCAGTATTTTATGTGGTTTCTGGGGATTGAACCCGGGTCCTTGCACTTGCAAGACAGGCGCCAGAACCACTGAGCTAAATCCCCGGCCCCCCTTAATTTTGTTTTTGACAGTATACAGGATTGAACCAAGGGTTTCCCTAGGCAAGAACTCTACCAATAATGTACACCCCCAGCCCAACAAAGACAGTTTGTCTTTCTTGAGAGGCTGTGTCTTTTGTTTTTCCTTTTCTTGTCTCATTCCATTAGCTAGGACTTCCAGTGGAGTGTTAACAAAGGAGGAGTGTAGTTTCTCACTGTTGAATACGAGCTTCTAGGCATTTTTAGATGCTGTTAAAAATTAAAGGCTCAATTTTCTAAGAATTTGGATATGTAAGAATGAGCTCCTGAGTGAAATAAAGTCAAGTTTTCCCATAAAAATTGAAATTGCTTTAGAAATCTCTAAAGAAATATATTCATGTCATAGAGGACTATAGAGGAGTGATCAATCCTCTGACGGCCTAGAAAGGAGGATGGCAAGGGCTAGGGAAAAAAGACAGTAAAAACTTGCGATTTCAAAGTACAGTGGGAGCAAGGAGGTCAGTGCCTCAGAGTGGGCAAAGACAAAGCTAGCCATTATTTACCGGAAGTGCACACAAGAATTGGAGGTGATTTAGCAGTTGTGGGAATCCGATGTTAATAAGGGGGTAAGGAGAGCAATCTTACTAGATATCCTGTTGAGGCCTCGGCTTGCTACCAGAGACAAAACCGGTGTTATGTTTCCACAAGCCATAGCTGGTGACATTGGGCCTTAGACAGCTATAGTAATACTTTAGTTGTGAAATTATTTACCCCTAAGGTTTATGTACAATGGCTCTTAACAGAGGACTTTTGCTCAGAAAGCTGATGAGCAAAATCTTACTAAACCAGGGAGACATGTAGCCAGGGATCTAGTTCAGTGGGTGCTTTGCCTGCCTGGCAAGTGCAGGTCCTGAGTTCAATTCCTGATACTAGAAAAAAAAGGCTTACGTAAAGCAGAGGGACATAAAAAGATTAGTAGTAGGGGGTTGACAGTATTGTTTGGTGGGAGATCATTTGCCTAGCATGCGTAAGGTCCTGGGATTGACCACCACCACAGAGAGGGGGCAATCCTAGATGTACGAAGCATAACCATACAAGAAAAATTTGATAATGTGTCTTTGCTAATTTAAGACTTTCTAAAGTCAAGTCTATTATGAAGGCAGTAGAGAGGCAAGCCTCACAGAGAAGCTAAAATGAAAAAGGTGGAAGGAATCAAAGTGTGGACAAGGATGTGGAGCAGCTGTGGCGAACCCTTCACAAGCATGCCCAGCAGGCTATTTGTTGTCATTGAAAACTCTAAAAGGTTTGCTATCACTGTTGGAGAGTAACAATATATATTACTGGTGGGAGTATGGATTATTGCAACCACTTCACATGTGTTCCTTATCAGTTGAAATTATAATTGAATTGTTACTGAAATTTAGATATTTGAATATATCTGCCTCCACTATAAAAACAAATGGTGATAACAAATACAAAAGCACTGGTTCTTTTTCTTTCTATTGTATATGATTATGTAAGAGATTAATTATTTTGTTAATTATATCGACGTGATGAATTAGTACCTGTAGAGGGATGATTACAAGAGATTTCTTTATGAAATCTTAAGTGACTTTTTGTTGAGAAAGAATAAAGATAAAAAGTATGTTTTAGAGCCAGGCCTGGTGTTGCATTCTGTTACTCCCAGCACTCTGGGAGCTTGCATAGCTCAGTGATTTAGCAAGATCCTGTCTCAGAAAATAAAAAGGGTGGCTGTTACAGGTTTTGCTTTATTCTTATTCTCACAGGAGGAAATACATACATAACTGCTATTTCTCTTCTTATCAAGAAAATGTTCTGTTGTGAAGTGTATAGCCACATAGTTAGAACAGATGGATATCCTAACCCTTTACCTGTTACTGTTCTTTTTAAAAGTCAAGTCCATCATCTCCAGAACCAGCTAGTCTTCCTGCAGAGGATATTAGTGCAAATTCCAATGGCCCCAAACCGTCAGAAGTTGTACTCGATGATGACAGAGAAGATCTTTTTGCCGGTAATTGTCCTATCTTTATTTTTTAATAATGCTCACTTATAGTGTGTATTCTTTTAGAAAACAGTCTCTATGCAAAATTGAAATTTTGTGTATTACTTGTAACTTCTTTGTACAGCCTAGGGAATTTATAATTAGATCACTCTGTGAAAAATATGACCTGTTAAGAGAAGCAAACATGTAGTTCTTCCTGGTTTTAAGCTTTTGAAAATAAAGTACATTATAGTTTGATTGTTTTGATTAGTCCTCAGACTCAAAAAATTAATGGTTGTTGTGTTCATCTTTTGAGAAATGACTGATTCTATCTTTTTAAATTTTTATAAGTTTAATTTTATCCCAGTTCCTCCTTAATCCCGATTCTATTTTTGATTGTTTTCAAATTGTCACCAAAAAATTAAAACATGGATTTAAAAATCACTTTCTATTTTAATATAAAATCACTACATAATTTTAATAAGTTGCTACATGAGTTGTTTCATGTTGACATATTTCTCTTTTATTTTTTTAAGGTTTTTTTTGAAACAGGATCTTGCTTTGTAGTTCAGGCTGACGCTGAACTCATTACGTAGCCCAGGCTAGCCTTACACTCACAGCAGTCCTCCTGCGTCTGGCTCTCAAGTGCTGGAATTAAAGGTGTCAGCCCCCACACCTGGCAACATTTTTCTTTATTCTTTTCTTTTTTGGTTTTCTGAGCCAAGGTCTTTCTGCATAGTTCAGGTTGGCTGGCATTGGTTTTGAGCTCATTCTGTAACCAGACTCATCTCCTGAGAATTGGTATGATAGATGTGCATCACCATACCTCCATAATTCTGATTTACTTTTAAGTGAGTAAATTGATGCTTGAGGAATTAATTTTGGATATTGAGGCCAGATAAATATTCTTCATCCTATCTATCTTTAAAAATTGGACTAACCTCAAAATAACTGTGACTTGAGATAATAAAATTTAGGTACAAATTAATATTTTGCTCTTTTGAGACAGATTCTTGTCATGTAGTTCCAGGTGGTCTTGAACTCACTGTGGAGTCCAAGCTGTCCTTAAACTTTGGGTAATCCTTCTGTCTTAGCTTCCTGAATGCTGGGAATTACAGCAGTCATGCTGGTGCACACTTTTAATCTCAACATTCCAGAGGTTGAGGCAGGAAGAGTCTCCAGTCAGCCTCCAGTACACAGTGCTTTTTCCAAAAGGAACTATGGTGGAAAGGGGAGAGGCTGAGGCTGCGGCTTAACTTCTATAATTGTCTAGGTTTCAAAACATTCTGTATTCATTGTACAGTTATGTTTGACAGTACAATTCCCATGCCACAAAAGTAATACAGTTTTCATCAAGTTGAGTTCATGTGTTTTGTCATATTAGAAAAAAATCTAAAGTGAGATACCAAATATCCTTTCTTTCCTACCCTGGTCACAGTTAACCAAAGTTATAATTTTTCAATATTCTCTTATCTTTCTGAAATTAAAAGTACTTTATAGGGCTGAGAATATAGCTCAGTGGGCACTGCACTTGCCTGGCCAGTGCAAGGTCCTGAGTTTGATCCTGTGGTACCACAAAAAAACAAAAAACCCCAAAACTTTCATGGCATTTGTGTTCTAAGTTACATGATGACAAAAGTTCTTCCTTTGCAGAGGAAATTCTAATCTAAAGCTCTGTATTTTCCTCTTGAAAGCCTGGGATTTTGGTTATTTTGTAAAAACTAATCATACAGCCTTAGAATTCTATATAAATGAATATGCTGTAAGCTCACTCTGCCAACAGCTATTTGTTCGTTGTATATGCATCATGAATTGTTTTTAAGAAAGTTTTTAGAGCTGATCAGTCAGGTGAGAACTGTAAAAGCTATTTATCTACTTTGCCCAATATTAGATTTTATTTTTTGAGACCGAGTCTCACTCTAGACAGGCTGATGTGGAACTCGCTAGGTGGTAACCAACATGGCCTCAAATTTGCAACCCTTCTGAGTAGTGGGGTGACAGGTGTGCACACGGAACATCCTAGTTCAGTTCACCTAGAAGAGTATACAGTACTGTGATTCAGATGTAGTTATTATGCATATTGATGCATTTGTTTTTAATTGCCACTGTGGGGTACCAGCAATGATTCTAACCACTTGGGAGGCCCGAGGGAAGAGTCCCATTAGTTTGAGACTAGCCTGATCTACATGTCACGATCCTGTCTCAAAAAACATAAACAAGTAAAGGAAAGGTCATGTGTGTTCTTTGTTAACCTACAAATACAAATATTTCTCATGTTTTATCTGTTACACTCAACTGTATTTCATAATAACAGCATTAGGTGATCTGACTTTGCTTATTTGCTTTTGATGTTGAAAACTGAACTAAGCCCTTTAACTGATCACCTTTATATAAAGGACTTAATACTACATTACTCTTGGTTCTTAGAATGCGTCAAAGCAGCTGTCACATCTTCCATGAAGGAATGCTGGCTCTAGGAATCCCTAGTGGAGAGCAGCGTATGTTAGAGTGTTGAGGCAGCTTTGCCCAGTAATGAGAATATGAACTTACTTTTGCTGTACTAGGGGATAGAATATAGATCTTGCTGTAGCAGCCTAGCTATTTTGGTTATAAAATCACAAGATTGTATTGCAGTGTGAGCTACTGTTGTAAGTAGGGTAAGTAATAGAGGCCAGAAGTGGGGAGCACAAGTAGTTCACCTGTGACGTGTTACAGATATTAGGTTACGTCTGTGGTCATACCACCCTGAACACGCCTGATCTCTTCGAGTATTAGGTTACTTAGAGTGTAATTCACCAAGTATAGTTAATATGTTTACATCCTTTACCGAAAGTCAAGAGCACTTTACAGGAAACCTCCTAGGGGAAGGAGTGAGGGTGTGATGGCAACTTGGCCATCATGAAAGTGTCCTGGACTTTCAGAACTTGTTTCTGGCAAGGTACTGAGCTTGAATCGCTTATGTTGTTTAGTAGGGGATGTGAATTGTAAGTGTGATGAGTTTTCCTTTGTTTAAAAGAAATGTGGAGTCTGTATGATTTACTTACTATTAGCTTTCTCTGATATAAACAGTTTGTGCTTGTCTTCAAATTATGTCTCCAAGAAAAGTTATTCTTGATTATTAATATCCATGAGATACCTCCTTGCACTGTTAGGTCTGATTTACATGAAATTGGTGAATTAGCAGTATGTTTAGTTGACCTGAAAGAAGTCCTAAAAGATGTAAGGCACCCTGTCTGTATATTAGTATGCTGAATCTAAAGTTTCTTTCCAAGCTGGATGTGATAGCACATATCTGTAATCCCAGCACTCAAAAGGTTGAGGCAGGAGGATCCTGATGAGGTTGAGGCCAGCCTATGCACCTAGACCCTATCAGTCAGTTAATCAGTCAGTCAGTCTTTCCATTTGTTTTCCTTTCCCTACTAGCTACTGAGATCACATGTACCCTGTTTACTTTGAGGTTTTAAACCATCTATGAAGCAGCATTTTAGTGTAAGGAACACAGAATCTAGAATCAGTGATGTAAAGTGTAATTAAAGACTTAAAATGATGTTAGTGATACTGCTATCTCAGCAAAGTTAACTATGTCTTTCATAGGCTTGTTATTGTTTTGTTTTTTTGAGTCTGTGACTGTTGTGGTAACAGTGCTTTTTTTATTTTTTTATTTGCTGCGTGTTTTAAGCTTGTCGTTTTTTGCTTATTTGTAGAGTAAAGGTCTCACATCTTTTAGCTTTACTGCTTTGTACTTTCTCATATTGCTCATTGTTTTTATTTCTTTAGATAATAAATATCAGCAATCTTCATAAAGAGGTATATAAGCATTTGTTACATTAATGTCATCTGTTATGTCCTCTGATGACTATAGTTTGAAAGATTTTAGTTATTACTCATTTTTTCTTTTAATATTATAATATAAAGGGGTCTGTGCCACGGATCACATCAACATTAGATAGTCAATAAGAATAGTTTGATGACATATCAACCTGTGCAAACTTACTTTAAGTAAGTAAACTCTCCTGTACTTTTTGAGGTTTTGAAATTAAAATGTTTCACTGACTACCACTTTTTCCCCAGACCATTAGGAATCTAAGAATTTTAGGTTAGAAACCACTGATCTGATCCTGTATTACCCTGACAGCTGTGCCTTAATTTTCTAGAAACTAATTCTGCAAACTAGCAGAACTATGGTTTACATTATAATCTCCAATTGTAATTTTCACTTATTCTATTACTCTGCTTTTAGGGAAGTTTCCTCTTGTTTTTCTCTACCTGTCTAAATCCTTTCAGATCAGTTTCAAAAATTATTCATGATTTTCCCCCACCCTAAGTATTGTCTTCTGTCTTTACTCAAAATAATGTTTGTTCTGTAGTTCATGTAGCGATAAATGTAACATTCTTACTGTTCTCTTAAGTCTTCTATAATTATTTAACATTCCACATGTCTTGTTTCCCCAACTAGATTATAAGCTCCCTGAGGGCAGGTATGATTTTTTTTCCATTTCTTTATGTTTTTCTTTGCATTTAGCTCAATATTACGTAGCCTGTAGGCATTCAGTTTATTGACTTGGTTTAATTTTAAATATATTTAATTTTAGATTTTCCAGGTAAATGAGCATTTTAAATTAAAACCAAAATACTTACTTGCTTTGGGCTATATTTGTGTATTCAGCTAATACTCGTTAATCTTTGGCATTTAATTTCTTAAGATTACTAACTTTTTGGCTTTTCCATAACAAACTTTTAACACAGTTGGAATAGTTCTGGGAAGCTTTCTGCCATAAAATTTATGTTTCTGTGTATAAAATAATCATATTGTTAGCCTGAATAATATTTGGAAGGTAAGTTGTCACAAGAAGCATGTACAAATGCAAGTGAATGTAGAATTATCCTGGTCTCACTGCTTTTCTCCTAGTGTAGATAATTTCCAGTAGCATAATGAAGCCGACTTAATATGATTCTTCCTAAAACAATGAAGTTTTTAAAATTTTAATAAACAGCTGAAGGAGGACTCATAACATTGATAATTTTTAATTTATATTATTTTGTTATTTGTGGGTCGTATAAAACAATTTTTATAACTCATTAATTGCTACATAGAATATTAGGAGTTTCTTGTAGTTTCCTTCATTAACTGGTTCAACTTGCATCCAGAAGCCACAGAAGAAGTTTCTTTGGACAGCCCAGAACGGGACCCTATTCTATCCTCGGAGCCTTCTCCCGCAGTCACACCTGTCACCCCATCTACACTCATTGCTCCTAGAATTGAAGCAAAGAGTATGTCAGCTCCTGTGATCTTTGACAGGTCAAGGGAAGAGGTATGGAAAAATGTTTATATTCTAAATTAATATGTGAATAATGCTTTTGTTTCCACTCAGCATCACTGTCCTATTAGTCATTCTTAATCAAAGTCATCAGGTATTATGAGCAAACAACATTGAACTGAAGAAATCAGAAAATTTTGCCTCTGTCTCTAGCATGGTCTGGTCCAGTGACTTGGGCATTAAACTTTCCTCCTCCCTCTTGAACCTTTTCTCCTTTCCCCTTCCATGTTTTGGAGATAGAGTCTTGCTTTGCTGGCCTTGAATAGTATCTTCTCAAGGAGTTTATCATTTATGATCTTTTTTTGTTTTGTTTTGTTTTCTGTTTTTGAGATAGAGTCTTGCTTTGTAGTTCAGGCTGGCCCTGAGCTCAGCCTCCAACTCACATCATAGCAATCCTCCTGCCTCTGCCTCCCAAGTGCTGGGATTACAGGCGTGAGCCACCACGCCCAGCACTGTGGTATGTGGTACTGGTTGCTGCTGGGCATGGGTCTCCACGCCCAGTATGGTATGTCATTAACCGGGATCGAACCTGGGTCCTTGCACTTGCAAGACAGGCACCAGAACCACTGAGCCAAATTCCTGGCCCCTGATAATACTTTTTGATAAGTTGCATTTGGCAAAGAAACGTCATGATGTGATGTGGAGGTTTTTATTTTGTTTTGTTTTTGGCACTGCTGGTGATGGAAGCCAGGGCTTCATGTATTCTAGGCAAGCAGTCAACCACTGAGTTATATCTCTAGCTCTATTATTAAATGGCAGAATTACAAATTTAAAGGTCATTCAGCTGTATTCCCAACACAGGAAGGCAAGGAAGCATATTTGCCATGAGTGAGCCCTTGTCTCAAGAAAGTACAACAAAAACAACAACAAAAAGATTGTTAATACAGAAATAGATCATTAAGTAACAGTCACATAAAATGCCTGATTAATCTCCTGAATGTGGTATTAAAGGAAAGAAAGAAGATATAAATAAGTATTTACTGTGATTTCATGAGACAAGCTTTAAATACAAGTAACAACAAATGGTCAGTGTTAGATGACAGGATAGTTATCGTGTTGGTAAAATTATATTGCAATGGAAGCGCGCCCAGGGACTGAGTATAAGAGCGGGCAGAGTCGGGGAGGCGGCGCCCAACACCATTGCAGTCGTGCTGGGGTTGAAGCCTACCAGCCTCTAGGCCCACGCTGGAAGAGCGCGCAGGGATTCAGGATAACAGCAGGCAAAGTCAGGGAAGCGGCAGCCAGCGCCATCACAGCCAAGCAGGGCCAGAGCCTGCCTTTCTCCACGACAACTGCACAAGCACATCCAGGGACTCTGTATTGGTGAATAGGTGGGCCTGTATGTCAGCCAGAATCATTGCAGCTGACTAGGGGCCACAGCCTACTGGCCTCCAGGCCCACTACACAAGTGGGCCCGGGAACTCTGTATTGGTGAATAGACGGGCCTATTGGAACCTCAGGCAGTGCCATTGCAGCAGTGTAGGAGCCAGAACCTTCCTGCCTCTAAGCAGACGGGAGAAAATGTTCTGACTGTATTGTTTGAGAGTGCCTCATATAGTGTGCCAGAACTAGGGGTTTTTTATTTTTAAGTCCCAATACAGACTGTAAAGAACAACGCAGGAAACACTGGTATTTTAAGGGTCCTAAATATTAGGAGGAAAGAGACTTACAGCAAAAATTGCCAGAAAACAGGGCAGGTACAAAACCAAAAACAGCAGCAACGACAAAAACTCAGAGATGAGGAAACATTCAGAGTCTCATATACAAAGATCCTCACCCCAAGGTAACACAGGAGGAAGGGAAATAGAGAAGTTTGAAAGCCAGTCTCCAGGGTCCTCGGAAATGGTAACCAAAGCAGATCTAGTAAATGTAAACCAGAACTGATCTCTGAGATGAAAGCAGAGATATTGGACACTGTCAACACTATGATTAATAAAGCTAAAGAGGAAATCATCGAGTTGATAGAATCCAAGATAGCAAAAGCAATGGAACCTTTTAAACACCTACAAACAGAGGTCCAGAAAATTAAGAAAGAAAGTGAAAGTTTATGCAATAGAATGAATATGACAGAAGACCAAATTTCAGACCTAGAAGACAAGATCTCAGCCAATAAACAGGAAAGGCATAATCTATGGAAAAAGGCAAAGGTTAATGAAAAATCAATCCAACAGCTCCTAGGTGATTCAAAGAAGAATAACATAAGATTGATTGAAGTCATTGAGGAAGCAAGAAACAATGCAAAAGACATTAAAAAACTATTTACAGAGATAATGGCAGAAAACTTCACAGGAAAAGGAAAAGAAATGGACATACAAAAATATTAAGCATACAGAACGCCACATGCCCGTGACATAAAAAAAATCTACACTTAGGCATATAATCATAAAAGTCCCAGATATCCAAAAAAAGAATGAAATACTGAAAGCAGCCAGAGAAAAGAAAACAGTTACATTCCAAGGGAAGCCCGTCAGGATCACAGCGGACTTCACAGCTCAAACACCCTAACCCTAAATATTAAAACAGATACTAAACCTGCTGCAAAACAGGTTAGGTAAAACTCTTGAAGACATTGGCTTAGGAAAAGACTTCTTGAACAAAACCTTTATAGCACAGGAATTGCCAGAAGAAATCAGCAAATGGGACCTCGTTCTTTTAAAAAGCTTCTGTACAGCAAAGGAAACCACCAACAGAGCAAAAAGGCAACCAACAATGTGGGAAAAATCTTTCCCAGCTTTTCCTTAGACAGAGGGTTACTATCTAGAATATGTAAAGAGCTTAAAAAAAATCAGCCCACCCAAATTTAAAGACCCAATACAAAAATGGGCTTCTGAAACGAACAGGTACTTTTCAGAGGAAGAAGTAGGGGCAGCTAAGAAGTATATGAAGAAATGGTCAACATCTTTAGTCATTCGAGGGATGCAGATGAAAACAACACTCAGATTTCATCTCACTCCACAAAGAATGGCTGCCATTTCAGAACTAGCCAGCCACAAATGTTGACGAGGCTGCGGAGAAGAAGGCTCCGCTGTTTGTGTGACTGTAGACTCGTACAACCCCTGTGGAGATCATTTTGAAGATTCCTCAAAAAGCTAGGATTTGGGCCGGGGAGTTAGCTCAGTGGTTCCGGCGCCTGTACCGCAAGCGTAAGGACCCGGGTTCGATTCCCCGGTTACCACATAACAATACTGGGTCTGGTGACCCACACCCAGCAGCAACCAGTACCACATACCACAGTGCCGGGCGTGGTGGCTCACGCCTGTAATCCCAGCACTCGGGAGGCAGAGGCAGGAGGATTGCTGTGATGTGAGTTGGAGGCTGAGCTCAGGGCCAGCCTGAACCACAAAGCGAGACCCTGTCTCCAAAAAAAAAGCTAGGATTTGAGGTCCCATTTGACCCAGCCATTGCTGTGCTAGATATATACACCCAAGAATTAAAAGACTCATATCACAGTGACATATGTGCACCCATGTTTATAGCAGCTCAGTTTGTGATTGCTACATCTTGGAAACAACCCAAATGTCCACCAACTGGAGTCTAGTTAAAAAAGCTGTGGTTCTTGTACAGAATGGAGTATTACTCTGCCATAGAAAATGATAAGTTTGAATCATTTATACTTAAATGGACATACCTTGTGGATATCCTCCTAAGTGAAATAAATAGGTCATAGATAGGTAAATATCACATCTTTTCTCTGGTATGAGAAAATAAAGATGTAAGTGAGTTCTAGAATGTGTGTTATATATTGTGAAATAGAAAATACTCAAAGCGAAATAGGGTCAAAGGGGAAAAATAATGAGATTGTAATAAGAAAGGAAACAAACTTTTTGTATAAGGGTGGGTAGGGCTATGGGCACAAATGAGAATTAAGTTGTATCATATACTGGTACAAATTCTCATTGAATACAGTCATGATGTGTATATGTAATGTACAAATAAAAATTTCAATAAAAAATTATATTACAATGGAGAGAAAAATAAGGGCTTTCTGGGCTGTACTTACAGTTTTTTTTTTTGTTTGTTTTGTTTGTTTTTTTTGTCTTGGTTCTGTTTAGAAAGAAGTATTTAGTTTGTGAAAATTTGTTGGCCTGTACACTTAGGATATATACATTTTTTATTGTGTATATTATGATTGAAAAAAGTTTGCTTTTGAAAATCTGGTTGGGCAAATGAAATACAACTGTAACATGAGCTGTCCAGGAGGCTAAGGCAAGAGAATCATAAATTCAGAGCCAGGCTGGGTAGTTTAGGGAAACCTTGTCTCAAAAATGAAGAGTTAAGGGCCAGGGATTTAGCTCAGTGATTCTGGTACCTCCCTTGGAAGTGCAAGAGCTGGTTCCATCCCCATACCCTCATACCACAATGCTGGAGGTTGTGACTCACACCCACCAGCAATCAGTACCATGTATAATGCCTGTAATCCTAGCACTCAGGAGGCAGAGGCAGGAAGATTGCTGAGTTCAAGGCTGATTTCAGGACCATCCTGAACTACAAAGTGAGACTCTCTCTCTCAAAAAAAAAAACAAAACACCAAGAGAGAAATTACAGCTCAGCACTCCTGAGGTCAGACCCCAGTTAAAGGAGGGTTAAAAAAAAAAGAAAAGGAAGACTATAAGATGCCAGCCTTTACTAAAAAGATCATCATAGTCTTAGATTATCATATTGGTTTGAAAAATTTGTAATCTATAATAATTTCTAAAGTTTCTTAAATTAAAGCCTTCCGGCAGAGTTGCTATTTGAGTTCCATTTTAGTAATAAAAAAGGCTTTCTCTGTGGTCTCATAAGTTTCACCCTTTTCCCGCTTACTCTTTTTTGTTGTTTTGAGACACGTCTCACTAAATAAATTGCCCAGGCCAGGCTCAAGCTGGAGAGCCTCTTGTCTCAACTTTCCAGAGTGCTGAAATTACAGGCGTGGAAGTGGACTGTCACGCCCAGCTTTACTGCTCTTAAAACTTGAGCTCTTTAGGGCTACTGGCCAAAGCTATTGGCTTTAAGAAGGAAACGTGTTAAGTAGTTAGAGACATATTAAAGTTAGTTTAGATAATAAAGTATGTAAGTGCTGCTGGTGAAAGTGATGCTTCTGGTGAAATAATGCTATTTTCTAATTATTCAAAATTAGCTATGCAAGTTTGAAAAATGATAATGTTAAAAATAAGGAATTATTTTAATATAAATCTAAAGATTCATTATGTGCAACAAAACAGCAAGTTGAAATAGTTTCTCTATACCTGAGGAGTTTTTAGAACACAAAATTTCCTTTTACTTCTCCAGATTATCCTATATTTATGTGTTTGTGGAAGTAATCAGGAAAAATAAATACTGTTTTTAAAACTGGAGTATAAAATGACCTTTTATATTGTTGTGACAGTGATTGTAGTAAAAGAAAACAAGATAAATTTTAGTTGTTAGCATTGTGACAATTTTAATTGGAATTTTGAACAGCAAAAATATGTGTACTTTTCTAGATTGAAGAAGAAGCAAATGGAGATATTTTTGATATAGAAATTGGTGTTTCAGATCCAGAGAAAGTTGGTGAGCAAAATATTTACTATATTTTGCACTTCTTTTTGATAAGTATATCTTGCTTTTTCAAGTAAATGCGTCATACATTTTAAAATACTTTGTTTTTGTATTATATGATTTTTAATCGTATTATCTAACTCTTATAGGTGATGGCATGAATGCCTACATGGCATACAGAGTAACAACAAAGGTGAGGCTTATTGTTCCATTAATGAAGCATTGACCCCTCCCTCTATGTAGTACAGTAAATGACCCTGATTAAGGTAGAAGTTATACTGTCTTTATAAAAGTTACCATCTCATAAAAGGTTGGTAAGAAGTTGTTTAGACATGTATTAAGTGTTTTAAGAGGTACAGTGTTGTTGAGAGCATATAAGAAAGGCTTCCCCAAGAAGTCAAAGCAAAGGTGAAAGAAGTGACTCAGGAGAAACCAGCAGGAAGGAGCAGGATGTCTGTTCCATGCCAGGGGGTTGGCTTCTGTAAAATCTAAATGTCACAGAGCATACAGTTTCTAAGATGTGCAGGAAACAGTTCATGATAGAATTGTTCGGCCGGCCATAAGCATGTAGTGTGTTGTGACGAGCCACATTAAGGAGTTTGGGCTTCATCTTAAACACAGTGGAGTGCTACTAAAAAGACAAAAATGCGACACAGATTTTTGTCTCTTTCTGGCTAGAGTATGAATTGGAAGGGTTGAAATAGTTAAGAAATCAACAACTCAGGATTAGTAGTTAAGAAACCACTATAATAAAAGATTGTAGACCTTCAGATCTTGAAAAAGTGCCTGTTGTGGCAGTACTTATTATAAAAAGTAACTCTTGATACTAAAGAAATGGTTCTGGAAGTGAACAAAATAAATGCTTTCTGAAGTTATGTGGGAGGTAGAATCAGTAGGTCTAAGCTAGACACAAGGAAAGAGAAAGAAGAGGGATGCCCGACTTACCTACGGAGGAACTTTGTATTTGTGGAAGTGGTCTGTGTAGAATGACAGGAACACAGTGAGGGCGAAATAGAATTTGTTAATTCGTCCAGCAAATACTCAGTGTATGTCTTCCTATGGCATCAGAGATATAGTATTAACAGCACAGAGAAGTACTCTTTTATGGAACTCCTGTATGGCAGAAAAATGCAGTGAGCTTTGAGGTCCCAGTGAGATTTATTTAATAAGAAATTCATAATTTTGGAATATTGGACTGCAGTGCCTAGGATATCAGGTCATAGGTAAACATTTAAGTTCATTAGCATAAATTTGGTAGTATAGAATATGGTAAAATAGAATAAAGTAGCGAGACATGGTGGCAGACATCTGTAATACCAGCATTCAGGAAGTCAAGGCAAGACAATCACCTTAAGTTGGAGCCTAGTAATAGAAAACCCATCGGTACAAACAGAATAGAATAAAGCAAATATTTTCTGTCCTCTTTAATTTGTTTAAAAAAAACCCTATCATTTACGGTTTTTAATTGCTGGGAATCTGTAATACCACATTAGAATCTCTGTATTCTTTGCAAAGTAAATGTGTTATGTTATGTATGTTGTATTCATAACGGTAGATAGCATTAGCTTCTAAATAATTATTTACAATTCAAAATTTGAAACACTTCTCTTGTAGACTTCCCTTTCCATGTTCAGCAAGAGTGAATTTTCAGTTAAAAGAAGATTCAGTGATTTTCTTGGTTTGCACAGCAAATTAGCAAGCAAGTATTTACATGTTGGTTATATTGTGCCACCAGCCCCAGAGAAGAGTATAGTAGGTAAGCATAAGTAAAAAGTCAATAATTTTTGTTACTGCTGCTAATTTCATTTTAACCTTACAAATCTATGGATTCCATAATTATTCACTGTCAACATCTTATAATATTTGGAGATGCAGAATTTAGATATTTCATTTATGGTAATCACCTATTAAAGAGTAAAATTCATATATATCAAGTTTATAACTTAGTGGCTTGTCGTGTATTCCAAATTGTGCACACATTGCCTCAGTCACTTTTAGATCATTACCTCAGAAAGAAAGCCACTGTGCCCCACTCATCCCTCCTTTTCCCTCCATTCTTGTTCTGTCCTCCCCCAGCCTCCTGGCAGTCTGCCTGCCCTTCCCTGAGGCCTGTGTACAGGTAGAGTATGGCCCTTTGCAATAGCCTTTTCTACTGGGTGCTATTTTTCTCAAGGTTCCTATATGTGTAGTACATATACGTCAGTATTTCACTCTCATAACACTGAGGTACATCCCCAGCCCTTTTTATATTTTATTTGGAAATAGGCTTTCTCTTAGTTACCCAGACAGGATTTGAACTTGAGATTCATCTGCCTAGCTTCCCCAGTGCTGGGGTTACAAGTATGTACCAGAGCACCCTGCCCATGGAATATGTTTTCAAAAGGAAAAATAATGAAAAGGAAGAGGAAAACTACAGCCTAAATGCTATTAGTATTATTCACAAACAGAGAGATAATGTGAATTTTTTTCCCTTTTGGTGTTGTAAATTGAACCCAGTACCTCCCACAGGCTAAGATCATGCCCAACTTAATTAACGTGATTTTTCTTTTTAAAATTTGGAGCTTGGTCTCTGTGAATGAGCTTATTCATTCAGCTCATTAAACTAGCTGTGGGCCATCAGGCATGGTGACATGCACCTATCAGACCAGCCTCTTGGGCGGCTTAGACAGGAGGATCACTTGAGTGCCTGATTTAAAAAGATAAGACCTAGCTATGATACATAAATAAAAAGGGGTCTGGTGTTCAAGTCTACCACAAGGAAAACATTGTTATTTTTGTTACTCTGGAAGTAACCTTAATTGCTCCTAAGAAATGAAAATGTTAGTTCTGGGCATGTGGCTTAATGGTGGACCCTTGTCTAACATGTACAAAGTCTTGGTTCCTAACTCCAATTCCTCAAAAAGAAAAAGAAGGAAAGAAACAAAAATGTCACTTGAACTTCAGTGTGCTGATTTAAAAATTCCATTATGCACATGGAAATTTAAAAACATTTGAATTTATCAGTAATATAAAATATAACATGAGGAAACTTGATGGAAGTTTTTTGTAAAAAATTGTATGCCTTAGAAAATTATCATTGCTAAACTTCAGCTTAACTTGTTCTTGTGTTGCTAATGTTTATTTACCTACGAGAGATGCTAACATATAATGAGATTTAATTCCTCCACACTAGTTTGCTTTGCTAGTAAGATAGCAATTACAAATCTTGGATCTTCTTTGTGAAGTTTAAATTTTGAAGAAATGACTTTAAAGGGTTGTTTCAAATAATATATGGTCACTGTGACTCTTACTCAACTTCTTCAAAGGTATGACCAAGGTCAAAGTAGGCAAAGAAGATTCTTCATCCACTGAGTTTGTAGAAAAACGAAGAGCAGCGCTTGAAAGGTAATTCTGAGTGACAGCACTTCATTGCTCTCATGTTTTTCACTCTTAATACAAGTCTGATTCCATTTGGCATAAATGTGGTTAATTTTTTTTAATGTGCCACATGATGATCCATAAGAGTCCTTTAAAATTTATTTTACAAATTGCTTATTTCAGCAACATGATACTATTTGTCATGTTTTTATTAGTCTTCATAGTCTGTCTACAGCGTAATACCTGGTTTTATATCATATGCTGTTAGCAGGAATATAAAGATGTGGTCTAATTGAAGGTAGAATCATAGGTGGAAGTTATGATTGGGGGAGAAGAACTGATAAAAATATTTGAATAGGGCTAGGCTTATAGTACAATGGTAAAGCACTTTCCTTGCAGATGGGAGGTTCTGGGCACAAACGATTTGGATAAAAATAACCTCATTTTGCTATTATTTGGTTTCCTAGGAAATTACACCATCTTTATGTGCTATTTTCGATAATTCAGTCAACTGTAATTCATCAAAACTGGTAAACAGTGAAAATGCAATGTGTGTCCTCATTTTTAGGTTCTTAATTTTGATTGAATATGTAAAAATATAAGTCATGGTTTGGATTGACTACATACCTAGAAATATATACACATACTCACTCTATCTTCCTTTAGAGTATATGAACTACCCATTTTGCATAGCTTTGAAGACCTATCTTCATGATGGCAGACTAAAAGAATGGTTAGGAAGAAACCCACTCCTTAAATCGTAAAAATTCCTCTTTACTATGCTGAATATGTGAGAAGACAAATTGAACACTATTGTAAAGCTCAGTTTTTATAACATAACGTGGTAATTACTTGAAACATTTTCTACTTTTATAGGTATTTTCTGGTCTTAGTTTTCTCATTTGGCTTCAAATCAGTGATTTAGATAGACAGATTTTAGGAGTGGGATAATTTGTACCCTGATATGTGTGCATGTGTGTATGTGTACACACTTGTATGTACATTCATATAAATTACAACTTTTTAAGGAAACATTTTTGATTTTTAGTACTGTACTAAATTGTTTGGATTTTAAGAACATGCAACAGTGGAGTTGGGTTTAAACATTATGCAGTAAGAAAAACTTAAAGAATATGCAGCATAAAAATCTTCAAGAAGATTAATAAAGATGAAATAATAATCTGTGAAAATCAGCAGTTACCTAGGAGAAGTGCTTCAGGAGAAATTTGGTTTGGGTATTAGAATTGATGATGTTGACAGACAGGTTATAAGCAGAATATTTAGAAGAATATAGGTACATAATGGTCTTCCTTGATTTTGCCTAGTCCTTCTGAAAATGTGCCCAAGACCTTTTAAAAGAGACTTTTCAACAATTGTCTTTAGTATTTGAGTAAAGAGTTTGTTTTCTGATAAAAAAAAAATGCAACTTGTTAAATGCAGGTTTGTAATTAGCAATACAGTAGGGTTTGGGGGTTTTGGGAAAAAAAAGAATAGTATAATATGGCAGAAAAGTTTCCATTTCCACCTTTTATTAGAAAACCCTTTTATTTGGAGTGAGGATTTTACCATGTATTTCAAGGTGACCTTGCACTCACTTTGTAGCTCAGGTTGGCCTCAAACTGGAGGTGATCATTCCGCTTCAGCCTCTCAGGTGCTGGGATACAGGCCCATGCTACCACACCTGACAAAAACACTATTTTTAAAAATGGGACCAGGGATTAAACTCAGAACCTTGAGCTTGCCATGCAGGAGGGACACCACTGAGCTAAATACCTCACCCTCAAAAAAACATTTCTAAAGAAAATGTAAACAGAAGAATATAGAAACAAAGAAACTAAAATCATTACTTTTTACTCTAATCCTGTCCCGCCCGCGCCCCCCCCCCCCTCCTAGCCAATTTTAGGGAGTTTGGTGCACATTTTTGTTTTATTTTGTTTTGCTGGTTTGTTTGTTTGTTTTGACAGGGTCTCACTCTGGTTCACGCTGGCCTTGAACTCAGTATGTAGCCCAAGGTAGTTATAAACTGGCAGCCCTCCTGCCTTAGTCTCTTGGAATGCTGGGATTAAAGGCCTGTGCCACCACACCTAGCTTTGGATATACACTCTGTTTTTGTTTTTGTTTTTTGGGTACTGGGGATAAACTGTGAATTTGTGACCTTGTGACCTTGCAGGCAGGGAGCAGGTGCTAGAACCGTATAACTCAACCTCTAGCCTATGATTTTAAAAAAATTAATGTATAGATTTTAGAACTGCATTTCTTTTACCTTTTCATAGATCTGACTTTTCTAGGTGATTCCCAGCATTCTTACAAAGTTGAAGCATGAAGATTATGAATTCTAGCCCAGCTCTGACAATTTAGCAGTTTGTGAGACCCTGTCTCAATTTTTAAAAAGATTCAGGTATGGTGAGACACACAATTCCAACTTTAGCTAGAGTGAGTGTGAAGTCAGCCTGACTTACATAGAGAGACTTTGTCTCAAAAAACAAAAAATTTTAAAAATTAAAGGGCTGGGAATGAAGTTTATTGAAAGGGCCTGGATTCATATAATGCATATATTAATTATACTAAGTTAACTTAAAGAATAGAACAGGTATTATCTGTGGAATGCCCAACCTAGTTGGGTCTAAAGGATATGGAAAGATTTATTTTTGTATTACTTTATTTAATACTGTGATATTCATTTCCATACTTACTCAGTTTAGAGAATTTGGATAAGCATCTTTAATGAAAGGCTAAACTTCAGCACATATGAACAAGTTCAGTGGCGTTGATAATAGAATGCAAGATTTAGAATCTTTCAGTTGAATACTGTACCACTATAACACACTGTTTTGCGTGACCTTGGGCCGCTCTCTTGACTGTATTCTTTATTGACAAAGTGTGAGTGAATTATTTAGGATTATGTTCATTTCAGGAATGCAAAAAAATGGATAAGGCCTAAACAATTACTGTAGATTAATTATTCCATTTTCCATATCAGAGTTCAGAGGTGCACAGCTCTCAGGTTAGCCGATTCATCTCAGAGCCCTGTTGCTCCTCCTCATATCTGTAATGCTGCTGTTTCTCATTGCTCTAGTCCCAAAGCTAGATTCACTGGAGTGGTCTCCTCCTTAGCCTCCTTGCTTCTACACCTAGCAATTATACATTTTTAAAAAGCAGTCCAGTTGAAATGAACATTATAATGATCATATTAACCCCTAATTTCACCCAGGATCTGAAATCTAAAATCCTGTAAGGGACTACAAATCTCCCTGACAGGCATCGTTCATTTTATTAGCTATTTGATCTCTTACTCTTTGATCACTCACCCTGCTCCAGAACACACTGACTGACCTTTGTTTTGTATCCTGTCATTGTTTCTTTTTTAGTTTAAATGTTCAAAGAACAACTTTGCAGTAAAGTCGGTTTCGTTCTGACCTAGTTAGTTAAATTGCAACCAACCACCTCATACACGGCTGCTCCCCTGAAGCCTGTTCTGTCTGTTCTCTGTTCTCTTGCTTATGACATACTTCATTACTTATGGCTAATTGTATTACTACAGTAAGCTACCAGGTCTGTTGGGACAAAATCTTGCTGTCTCATTCCTGCTGTGTTGCAGATACTCAGAACAGTGCCTGCCATGTAGTGAGTGAGTGGTAGATACCTGTTCAGAGAGCAAGGAAGTGTCACTCACACTCAGCCCCCTTCTGCCATTCTGTGCTCTTATTGTAGTTCTTACATTTGAATTCAAACTAAGAGAAATATTTTTAATTTTGTTGCTCCCAGTGACTACATAATCTGCTTTATCATTTGTTAGTAGGAACTTGAAGGCCCTAGAATTATTTTTCTCAATTTATCCCTAACAGCTGCTTGGAGCTTGGAGCAAATTTGAAACGCTACTTTTGACCAACTGTTCTTGGGTCTGATACTATCAGTTCCATAGTGTCTTCCATGGTTTCTTTGTTTCCATGTTTCTGTTTCAGCATACTTTCTTCATGTCTTTTTTTCTCTCTCTCCTTTGTGTGCGTGTACATGATGCTGGTGATTGAACCCAGAATCTCACTGTATCCTTTCTTTATGCATCTACCTATATAACCTTCACTGATCTTAATTTCAAATTGATATGTATTTCTATCCATTGTTTTTAAATCCAGTATATCTTCCTGTTCTCAATTTTAACACTAACATTGTTAGGTGCATATATTTGTACACATGTGTATGTGTGTGTATAACTTTCCCCTCTAAGGGTTACATGGAAGTAGAGAGTAACTAAAAAATCTCTCTACTTTCATGTAACCTGTAGAAGGGAGAATTTTACTGTCTTTTTCAAGAATATCATTTTCCAAATTTGATTCCTCAGAAAGCTAAGATTGGCACAAGATTTTTTTAAAAAAAGAAACAATACTTAACTGAGTTTTGCTGGCCTAAGATTTTGCAAAGTTAAAATAGATTTATTTCCTGTAGGACTTAGGAATAACATAATGCTGTTCATTGTGAATCTTAGACAAATGTGTTTGTAATATATTTCAAACTTTCTTGATCAAAGAATCAGCCTTTTTTCACAAGTATTCTATGAAAGAAACTAGTAATCTGAAAAACTCACTTTGGAAAAATGTGGAAAATGTTTTAGAATTTAAGTAACATTGAGTATTTCCATTTGGTTTTGAAATGGTGTGGTTTCTTTGTGGGGGGCTGGTATCAGGGATCGAACTCACAACTCTGCATTTGCAAGGGAAGTGCAGCACCACTGAGCTACATCTCTGGCCCAAAATATTGAAGTCTCTTAAAAATTGGCTACTGGATGTTTTGTCTTCCTTGCTATTTTGTTCATTTAACATTTGTATGAGTCCTTGCTATTTACCAACACCAAGATGAACAATTCACACAAACTGCTTTCATATAGCCTGTGGTCTAAACAACTAAATAACTTACTTAATAGTGTTGGGAGAGTTTCACTGTTAAAATGTAAGTGTAATTCCAGTGGGGAAGATCGAAATTTTTTTACACTTATAGGATTAGTGTTTTGCAGCCATCTCATTTTTTTGGCTCCATCATATAAGCAGCAATTTTTTAAAATCACACTGGACATTGTTATTACATATATGTATTAAATGTTTTTCTGTTAGAATGGCTTTATGTGGTTACCTAACTTAAAATGTTTAATATATTTGGGGGGTGGGTATTAGGGAATCAAACTCAGGGCCTTGCACTTACCAGGCAGGTGCTATTCCACTGAGCTACATTCCTGGCCCTAGTATGTTTTTATTTAAATGTGTAAAACAAATTAACATTAAAACACAAGTGCAATTATCATGACTATTGTGTAGAATTTGGCTCTAATCTCGTAAAAAAAAATAGAAGAAATTACTACAATTTAGTATTTAAAACTTAAGAAATTATTGACCTCCAGAGAGACAATAAAGCTATATTAACTGTGAGGTAAATGTTACAACTGAAATATTGTTGCATGTAGTCTAATCTGTTTTTTCAGATAGGTTTTTTTGTTGTTGTTGATTGTTTTTTGTTTTTTGGTTTTTTTTTTTTTTTTTTTTGAGACAAGGTCTCATTTTTGTAGTTCAGGCTGGCCCCAAGCTCCCTATGTAGCCCAAGCAAACCTCGAACTCACAGCAATCCTCCTGCCTCTGCCTCCCAGGTGCTGGGATTGCAGGTGTGAGCTAACACCTTCAGCATTGTGTTACATAGTTACCAGGGATTGAACTCAGGACCTTGTGTTTGCCAGGCAGACACCAGAGCCACTGAGCTAAATCCCTGGCCCTAGATATATTTTTTTAAAGGTGAGATTTGGGCAGTTATTGAGAATACTTAAGTAGTTAATCTCTTGTCCCTTGTATGAAATAACGATCACTAACTTATGACTAGCAAACATAAGGGAGCTTTTCTAATAAAGGAAGATGATTGAAATTGAGTTAGTAGTGATTACAGTGTTTCTCTTTTGTATTTTTACTTTATGTGGACCCATATTGAAATGGAACATTTATTAGAAATAACAAAACCTTAGAAACAGTATTGAAGAAACTTAGTTCTTATTAAATTAGGTCCAAAATGGATGATGGTTATGTAAATCTACTGACAAGCAGAGCAAGTTGAACATTTCTCAAATTGGTGATAATAGTATAGTTGTTGAGTATAAGATGACAGTATGTGTCTTGGGACTCTTATAATTAGAA
Source organism: Petromus typicus (assembly GCA_004026965.1). Classification (NCBI taxonomy): domain Eukaryota; kingdom Metazoa; phylum Chordata; class Mammalia; order Rodentia; family Petromuridae; genus Petromus; species Petromus typicus. Next base: position 20,497 of record PVIR01009572.1, on the reverse strand, counting down.
CATAGTAGCTCTGCTCAAAATTATTGAGCAAGCTCATACATCCTTTTCCACCTCATACTTCACAGTAAGAAGTTTGGTAAGTTATTTAACATCTTTCCCATTTTTATCCCCACCCTCACTCCTTGCCACTTTTCTTTTTGAATAATTGTAAAATCGATTTTTAAAAGATGAGCAAAAAAGGTGATTATTAGATTGCTTTAAGATTCTAAATAGTTGGGCCGGGGATTTGGCTCAGTGGTTTCGGTGCCTGTCTTGCAAGCGCAAGGACCTGGGTTCGATCCCTAGTAACCACATACCGTACTGGGTGTGGAGACTCACGCCCAGCAGCAACCAGTACCACATCCCACAGTGCCGGGCGTGGTGGCTTATGCCTGTAATCCCAGCACTCGGGAGGCAGAGGCAGGAGGATTGCTGTGATGAGTTTGAGGCTGAGCTGAGGGCCAGCCTGAACCACAAAGCGAGACCCTGTCTCAAAAAAAAAAAAAAAAGATACTAAATAGTTATAGTGAGGGAAGAATAAGGCAGCCAAGAACACCTTTCTACTTAGTTTTTCATTCTTATTCTTTTGTTGCCTTACAGTGTATTTTATTCTTTTGTTAAAATGCAGTTTAAAATAAATGCTGTTAATAAAAGTGAAATTTTTACTCTTAAATCTAGGTATCTTCAAAGAACAGTAAAACATCCAACTTTATTACAGGATCCTGATTTGAGGCAATTCTTGGAAAGTTCAGAGGTATTATTTCTACTTCAAATTTTTGTATCTACATCTTTACATTTACTTTTGCCATACTGTATATAAGAATATACAGAAAGGGCCAGGGATTTAGCTCTGTGGTTCCAGCGCCTGTCTTGCAAGCACAAGGGCCCGGATTCAATCTCCAGTAACCACATACAGTACTGGGCGTGGAGACTCACCCCAGCAGCAACCAGTACCACATACCACAGTGGCGGGCGTGGTGGCTCACGCCTGTAATCCCAGCACTCAGGAGGCAGAGGCAGGAGGATTGCTGTGATGTGAGTTGGAGGCTGAGCTCAGGGCCAGCCTGAACCACAAAGTGAGACCCTGTCTTTAAAAAAAAAAAAGACTATACAGAAAGTCATTAGATTATGAGTGCTAATGGTTTTTTTGGCTTAGTGTTTCACTAAATTTTACAAGCAGAATATCTTCTTGAAATTTTACAATCAAGTTATATTAAAGTTTTGAAATGTGTATCTATAACTTGAGAAAGCTTCTTTCTGCTTGACGGGTTTTAAAAATTTCCTTGCATCTAAGAATTTTTAAAAAGTTAAAATTACACAAATGTTTTTAAATGAGCATGCAGAGATTTTTCTCAAGACTTTTTTATAAACAGTTTATTTCTGCTAGCAAACAGGTGGCCACTGCTTGGATACTCGGCAGTTTCTTAATATATTTTGACAAATGGTACTTGTTCTATACAAATGGAAACGTGTAGAAGAAAAGCAAATAGAAAGTCTATTGTTTAAGTTTTCCTTTGAGAATGTACAAGTAGTGTATTTGAGAAATTAGATCTCACTATTGAAATGTATGAGAGTGAAGAAAATACAACCTCTTCTTTTTTCCCCTTTTCTTTTTTCTTCTTCTTCTTCTTCTTTTTTTTTTTTTTCTACTTTGGGAGGGGGAGGATGCCTTTTGTGCCCAGTTAAACCTCTAGGCTTTTAACTGGTTTGTTTGCCCTTATTTGTCATTCAATTCCAGCTGCCTAGAGCAGTTAATACCCAGGCTCTGAGTGGGGCCGGAATATTGAGGATGGTGAACAAGGCTGCAGACGCTGTCAACAAAATGACAATCAAGATGAATGAATCGGATGCAGTAAGAGCTGATTTTTCGACTTGAATAATGAGATGAATTAATGAGCCCAACAATTGCATTTTAAAGCTGTACAAGTAGAAAATAGGATATTAATTTGCTTATTGAGTTTAGTTCTCAGCCACATCAGTTGACCGCCATGGTTATACATGGATAATTTGTTGCTTTAAAACAAGGAATGTAACTTGCTATTGGTAACCTAATTTATAGTGGTTTGTTCTTCCTAAATTAACCTCATTTTTCAATTTTTCTTAGTGGTTTGAAGAAAAGCAGCAGCAATTTGAGAATCTCGACCAGCAGCTTAGGAAACTCCATGCCAATGTTGAAGCCTTGGTCTGTCATAGAAAAGGTCTGTCATTTCTCTATTTAACACCATAAAGCTAAGATTTAAATATAAGACTTAAGGTCAGTTGTAGTATTTTGACCTAAGTTCTAGCTTAGAAATTCATTAAACTATTTTGAATTTTGGATTAAAATTATATACTTGATTACTGTTGAATGTATTTATAGTTTAACAGATGGAGGTGTAACTTTGATTATTATAAAAGCTTGAGATTCAAAACATTGATATTTGAAAATTTTCTTGATTTTTTTTTTTTCCTCTGTGTATGTGTGTGCATGCGCACTTACATTTCCTAGAAAAAACCCTTTGAAGTATTTTCTCCATTTTTGAACCTCAGTATTTTTGGTGAAAAAACTCCATGGGAATTTTTTAATCCACAGTGACTTACTCTTTATGTTTTATTTTTAAAGAGTGAAGCTTGTGAAGCCAGGAATTGTAGAGCACATCCATGCTCCCAGCTCTCAGAAGGCTGAGGCTGGAGGATTGCTGAGAATTCAAGGCCAGCCTGGAGTTCAAAGTGAGACCCTGGCTCAACCCCTCCAAAAAAGAGTCCAGAGCTTTTAATATGAGTTTTTCAAAATACTTAATAAGTAGTTTCATATTTGACTTTACCAGTAATATAATTGATAAAGATAGTAAGCAGATCTACTGATGCATTTATTATTGAAAGTAGTTTCCACAGTTTCTTTTCACATTTATTATATATCTCTTAGGGTGTGGGCTTTCTGGTACTTTCAGAGAACTTTATATAATATAGAGCAGTTTCTAAGCTTTGTAATTTATTTTTATTATGTAGAATTTTAGGAACTCTAGTATTTAATGAACATTTTTTTACAAAAAAGCAAAAAGGCTTAGATTGACATGAACTGTTTGCCCTGCTTTTCGCTTGTGAATTAAAAAAAATTCTCATTAAAAATTAGACATTATTTTCATCAATAAAGTATAAAGATCAAAAACTGATAATCCATTATGATTCTAATACTTTCTGATATTGAAACTCCGTTTTTTGTCTTTTAGTTATTTAGACATTGTTGATCACCTGAATGTAAGCAGTGAGCATAGTGTGTGTTTTGATCTGTTTTATTTGTTTTGGTAGGGCTGAGGGTCACATCCAGGGCCTCACACTTACAAGCCAGGGCTACACCACTAAGCCATATCCCCAGTCCAGCAATCATTCTTCTTAAGTATCGGTGGATTTCTGAGCACTTGGTATTTATGTCCTTGGCATTTTAATTTAATTTCATGTTGTTTATTATTCAGACTATTCATGGGTAGATAAAATTTAGACTGTAGAAAATCAGTAGAATATTTTAAAATTTTACTAGCAGACACTAAAAGCAAATACTTCTTTTATTTCAGAACTTTCAGCTAATACAGCTGCCTTTGCTAAAAGTGCTGCCATGTTAGGTAATTCTGAGGATCATACGGCTTTATCGAGAGCTCTGTCTCAGCTTGCAGAGGTTGAAGAGAAAATAGACCAGTTACATCAAGAACAAGCTTTTGCTGACTTTTACATGTTTTCAGAACTACTTAGTGACTACATTCGTCTTATTTCTGCAGTGAAAGTAAGCCCTGCTTTGCCAAATTTTTTGGATTCTTTTCAATTGAGTGGTTTACTTTAAAAAGAATTGGGTTTCCTCTTAGCTATATAGTTAAATATGTAAATTCCAAACCATACTAGTATTGTACATATAAAATGGCTTCGTGATGAGTATTTGTAACTTAAGATTTTCTTTCTCTGTCTTGAGCAGAGTAATAGACAAAATTAATGTGTTTAAGGGGCCTAAGGAATGCCAAATAAGTTAGAAATTTTATACATTTACTTATATGTAAATATATATATTCAAATATACAGTTTTACAAAAAGCTTTGCATTTGCTTGGTTATTCTGCAGTAACTGAAACTAGTTAGACTTGTTCATGAGAGCTGTAGCATAAATTTGGACTGTGTAGTCAGACTTTCTGTCTGTAGTCACTATGTATTTGTAGATGAAATGGGACTAAATTAAGCCATAGATCATATAATGTAATGACAGTGTTTAAGTATAAATAAAACAATGTCTGAATAGTTGGGAAAGTAATCCAGTTTGAAAAATAGTGTTCTGCAGGTTCTCTAGTATTCAAACTTCAAACCGAATGCTAACCATGCTGTCATGTTTTGGAAGGTACCTTATGATGTTACGGTATCTCTGAGTTACCATGAACATCAGCTAACTATAATAGAAGGAACTGGGTGTTTGTCCTTTCCCTTGAATTCAGGCATCTGAGAAGTTGATGAGACCTTGCTCCAGGCTTTCTGATAGAAAATATTTTCTATGACCAGATTAGTATTTTATGTACAGTGAAAACATAAATATGTTTGCCTGTTTATTATTTTATTTTTAAGGTAAAGGTAACAGTTATTACTAGAGGACTCTTAGCACTTCAGATCAGTGCTTTCTTAGGTTTGATAAAATTTACCAGTTTTGGTCATATATATACTCTGGCAGCTCAGTGAATTAAACCTAGACCTTACCCTGAGCTACATCAACAGCCCTTTTTTTTTTTTAGCTTTGACATAGTCTTGTTGAAGTTTTGGGTTGGCTGGTCTTGTGTTTGTAGTCCTTGTGCGTTAGCCTCTCCAGGTGCTGGGATTATATGTGTGTGCTCACCATACCCCATGAAATTGGGATTTCTTCACTTAGTGTGAATGCAGTCATCTTTTCAAATGGGAATCCATTTACATTTTTCTGTAACTGAATTATATATCTTTTGCCCATTTTTTAATCATAGCTATCCTTAACAGATGATTAATATTAATTGGACTTTCGTTCAGATCGAGTGCTTTTCCAGTGGTAGTTTTGAAACTGTTAGCACTTTGGCAGTTGGAGTACCAAAGTAGGAGCATTTGAAGAGAGCAAAGTGAAGAGCATTAGACGCTGAGTGTGATGACAGAGATAATGTTAACCATTTGAAAATATTCCCTGAGGCTGCTGATCTTGTGCCTGGGAAGTTCCTGTTTCTTTTTTTGTTCAGTGCATGGCCTTGTCTTAACATTTGGGACCCCGCATTGTAGGTAATGTAAGTGGTTTTTGGATTGGGCTTCTGTGAACCACTTGAATAGAGTCCAGGAATCAAGAGCCATGGTTTTCAATAATTTTAGCAAAAGATTTTTGATGGAGATCCTAAGTTATAAAAATATACATCCATAGTATTTTGTATGTGCAGTATATATAACACTATTAAATGTGTTTCTCAAGGAGTTTAAAAGCTTTGTCATTTGATATATAAGTATTCAGCAGCCTTTTAGCACCCTGGGAAGCTGGGCAGCATATTTTGAGATTCACTAAATACGATAACAGTTAAAATCACAGCATCAGATTTCTTGTTGGATTAGGAAAACTGTTTCACACCTATAACCTTGGCTAATCTAGACCAGCTTGCAAAGAAATATATACCATACGTTGGCAGGAGGGTGGACATCAGTATAAAACTATCCTTTTTTAAAGAATACATATTTTTCTAGAATGAATTAGTATGTAACATTCAAAAGGTTGTTTGTTTTGTGGTATTGGGAATGGAACCCAAGACCTCACACATTTTAGATAAAGGTTAATTACTACGGAGCTCTGTCCCTGAGCCCTAAACCCTGCTATTCTCTTAATATACTACACATTTGTCTTTCAGTGGAACTCTATAGGAACATAATTTATTTACTGCTTCTTGACTGAAAAAATGTTTTACTGGTATTAAAAATAACTCCGGTGTAGTACTTTCTGGTTCACCTAATTTATTAGTGACTACTTCATTTGTTCAGTTAGTAAATACTGACAGTATGAGTACAGCCCAGCATCAAGCTAGAGAGAATTCTTAGTATATTTTCCCATCCTGCTCATCATGGTTTTTGTTTTTTGTTTTGAGGGGGTGGTTATTTGCAATGCTTGAGGTTGAACCCAGGGTCTGGTACATGCTAGCCAAGCACTGCACCCCGCTGAGTCACATCCCCACCGCCTCCTCCCGTGGGTTTTCATGGTGCATCTAGTAACTGCCCTGTGTGTCTGTGTTTGATGTACACTTTCTCTGTGCACTTGACCTTGTTTTGTCAGACTGCTTAAAAGAAATGAGGGATTTAATTGACTTGTTCTATTAGAATCTCTTTGGTTTTTTTCATTTAGTTCTCCGTATTATTTATGTGTGTGTGTGTATATGTATATATAATATATATGAATATATATTTGTATATGATATATATATGTATGTATATATATACCAGATATTCTTTTCACCTTGTGTAGGGCTCTTTTTTTTTTCCTTCATTTTGTTAAGCATTTACTTTGAATTTGTCTTCTTGAATTTATTCTGGGACTCTCTTCTACCACATTTTTACTTTTATTATCTGAGATTTTTCTATTTTCAGTTTCTAACATATGTCTAAGATTTAAATCTACTTTTAATATTATTTAGTAGGTAAGTTTCCAATGTAGGTACATCATTGTGCTATTAGCATTTTCCTTTTCAAAGTATAAAACAACTACTGTAAGTCTTATAATCACATTTAGCACTTAGGCTAGTAACTAGGTGTGGTGGCACACACCTCTGATCTCAGTACTCCAAAGGTCGAGGCAGGAGGATTGCTCCAGTTCAGGGCCAGCCTGAGCTATATATCAAGAAATAAAGAAATTTTGTATATCTTAAAAGATTTTTTAAAAATCAAATTTAATTTTAAAAACTTAAGCTAGTAAAATGGATTTTGTTTTGCTTTTTAAAGTTTGCTCTTGTTTATCACCATATTTATTTTCACTACTTCAGTATATTAGGATAACATTTAAATATGTGGTTTTATTGCTTTCAGTATCATAGCATTTCTGTGTATCAAAAGTATATGATAGTGTTACTATTGTGTCATTTGCCTATAGGGTGTGTTTGACCATCGGATGAAGTGCTGGCAAAAATGGGAAGATGCTCAAATTACTTTGCTCAAAAAACGTGAAACTGAGGCAAAAATGATGGTTGCTAACAAACCAGATAAAATACAGCAAGCTAAGAATGAAATAAGAGAGGTGATTACTTAATGTTTTCTTTACTGAGATTTTTATGTCGTTCATATACACATAATTTTTCATTTTATTCTGAGCCATTCAAAACTTAGCTATTTCTCCACATTCTCATGAACTGTGTTAGAATTACTTTATTATTTTGATTACCATTGAAATCTCCATAGTCCTTTTGTTGCCTTCACATGATTATAGAAGGGATAAAGAAGCTTACAAGGAAGCAATCTAAAATGAATCTTCACATTAATAAATACCTATTTCCTTTTAGATGGTTATTTTATTTCAGATGATTACTCACTTTGTCTAAAAATGGTTTTAGAGATTGACTTATTCCACATTTAACTGTCCAGGCAACATTATTCCCCATATATACGTATTATATATGGTATTTTAATAAATTTATATAAGTTTATTATAATTTATACACTTTTTTTGCCATGCTTCAAAAAGGAAATTGAAGAGGTAGGACAATCTTTATATTATTAAAAATAAATGTACTTGCTCTTTGAAGAGTATGTACCACTGTTTTGATTACATAATGACAAAAAAGAATCATTTCATTGCTTAAATCTTCTGTTACTTTATTTTAGGTGTTCCATTAGTCACTAATCACATTTTGTTGTTTACTGAATTTAGTGTTAACTAGTGGGCTTTTGATATATCAGACATAATTTCATTTTTTTAACTGAGTAATTTTACCATTACAAAATGTGTTTTTAATGTTTGTCATTTTCCTTTTCAGAAGTATTTCTATGGCCATATAGTTAACAAACATGTATTCTTGAAATTAGAATTATCAATATATTATGATATGGTACAAAAATGAAAAAAATTACAAAAACACTGATAGTTTTATTTGATACAGTGAGTTTGATGCTTAAAATTTTTCCTCTGTGTGATATCTAATTAAGCTATGGGCGTTGAAGTTCATTAAGCACTGCAGTATTCCAATCTGAGGAAATCTAGCAGTGAAATATTAATGGAAATTAGACTGACATATTTCCAATAGGAAATAAGGTAAAATTTTGATGCCAAGTTGGTTGAGGCCTCTCAGTGTTTTGTTTTTTGTTCTGTTTTGTTTTGGTATTGGGGATTGAACTTGACCTTGTGCTTCCAAGACAGGTGTGGCACCACTGAGCCAGACCTCTGGCCCTGTCTCAGTGCTGTTAAGAATTATGTTTAAACTAAATGAGTGTCACAATAGTTGGTACTATAAGATTTTGCCCCCAAAATGAAATATTTGCTCCTTTTTTGTTTGTTTTTATTAGTGGGAGGCGAAAGTACAACAAGGAGAAAGAGATTTTGAACAGATCTCTAAAACAATTCGAAAAGAAGTGGGAAGATTTGAGGCATGTATAATAATTTTCACTTTTATCATATTTCAGTGTACTTTCATGATGAGATGAAATTTATTTTTTTGCTAATGTCCTTTTGCATATATTGTACTTAACAGAAAGAACGAGTAAAGGATTTTAAAACTGTTATCATCAAGTACTTAGAATCATTAGTACAAACACAGCAACAGGTAAGCTAATTCAATAAATTCTTGGAATTCGTTTTTGACGTATTTTCTCATTTTAATGAAAGACTTAAGTTCAAAAAGAATAAGAAATAGATATGTAATATTTCCAACATAAAGCTATTTTAAGTTGTGCAATAGCTGTGCATATATATCCCTGTAATAAGATGACTTTATCTACTTTGAGAAGATCCTCAAAGAAGGATAGCTGGGTCAAGTGGTATTGCAGAGAAAAACAGTTTATGGTGTGGTAGGCCAAAAGCAGGGAGCAGCCGGCAGCAACTTTTCCTTTCCCTTTTTATTCTTCTTAGGCTAGAAGCCTATTGGTTGGTTACCACCCACAACTAGGGTTGGCCATCCCATTATCCACAGCTAGAACTCTACCAAAGCAGTCACTGGATTGATCTAGTTATCATACACCCATAATCCAGCCACCCTGCCAAAGCCCTGCCTATGAGTACATGAGACTTTGGGGGAGCATCTGCATATAAACAAGAAACAGTCTCATTGTTGATTCTTTGTAGCATTCATTGTGCCAAGGTGGGGGCGAGGGGGATGCTCTGTTCACAAAGTCCTTGCCTACTACACCTATGTCTTCAGGAGCTGTACCTGTTTTATCTTCCACTAGATTGTTTTTGTCTTTGATTTGTTCAGTACGTGGTTACTTCAGTATGTAGTTTATTATATGGATAGTTCATGGAAACAGTGGATACGTGCATCAGCACATGAATGAATGAGAAAAATGTATTTATACGTGGTGGGTACCCTGTTCCTTAAGGATAAACCCGAGTGCATTCGTGGGCAAATGGATGCAATTTGAAAACAGGGTTAAGTAACGTAAGTCATGCTTAAATATCATATGGTTTCTCTTGTATGAGAAACTCAAAATATAATCATAAGGTCAGAAATAGATAAATAGGAAGTAGGGAAAAGTTTAAATAATTCCCCAAATGATCTATTTCAGTGAAGATGTTTTAAGACATCTCCTGATCTGTTGTATTTATAGTACTAGTTTTCTCTAGCTTATTGACAGAGTTTTATGCTATCATGTTTTTTCTTTGTAAGGAAAAATCCTTTTTTTGTCTCTGAGTAACTACTTTGAAGATAATGATACATGGTATATTGAATGTTATTAATCTCTTGTTAGGACTCATTTCATTTTTTTGAAAACCAAATTCAAAAAAGAATAAAAAAATAGAATTGAGAAAGCCAGTGATAACAAAGGAATGAACAATGATACAAAGAGCCCTAAAGTTCATAGGGGTTATATTCCCAGACTGTTGTGAAAGACTGCAGATTTCAAATATGATCATTAAATGTCTCTTTTTATGGTTTAAATCTTAAATATCCTGGGTCTCTTGCAATAATGTAATAGAATACTGTATTGGCTGTAGTATCTCTCCATGATAGCCCGTGCTGAGTTTCCCAATAGCACCTACATTTATCTTTTCTCTGTTTGGACCAAGCTTGCACTACAGGGCCAGTTTGTCTCCCACACTTTCCTTATATTTTCTCCAATAAACTCTGACACTGCTAAAAATAAAAATAAAATACAATGCTGTATTAATTAAAGCCTTCCAGGTGCAGGGCACTTTGGATACCAGGTTAAGAACAAAATCAAGAACACTGGGGCCAGTGATTTAGCTCAGTGGTTCTGGCACCTGCCTTGCAAATGCAAGGACCTGGGTTAGATCCTGGTAGCCACATACAGCAATGCTGGGTTTAGAGACTCACACCCACCAGCAATCAGAACCACATAGCACAGTGCCGGGCGTGGTGGCTCACGCCTGTAATCCCAGCACTTGGGAGGCCGAGGCAGGAGGATTGCTGTAAATTCAAGGCTGAGCTCAGAGCCAGCCTGAACTACAGAGTGAGACCCTGTCTAAAAAAAAAGAAAAGAAATCAAAAACACTGGAACCAGCTACAAGAAGTATATATAGCACCTGTTACAATGTGGGAAAGTTCCAGTCAGCCAGCAGAACTGAGTAATGCTATAGGATTGGCTACTCGCCACCTGCCCCCACAAAAGCAATTGGCAGAGATGTTTATAGTTTCCGGGAAATTGTAGAGGTTTCTGCCGGCAGTTATTAGTTATACTCTAGATAAGTGTGAGAAGGACTGAGTCCGCAAACGCTGAACTGCAGCCTCATGGGGATGTACTAACTAGAAATTATCGCAGGTCCTTAGCTTCTGCTGAGCAGTAGTCGGAGATGCGCTCTTTCCTAGTGTTAGACCCTGAGAGCCCTCATGGGCGACTTTCCCTTTTTTCTCACTTCCTTACTTTATTTCCTTGTTGTGACACTTTTTTGAGTAAATTTTCATAGTAAGTTATTCTCTTTTAATATCTTAAAAACTAAGATATTTTAAGATTGATTTTTTTTTTTTTTTTTTAGTTTGTATCATTTTTATCTTTGTTTTATTTTGGGGCTGTTGGCAAGAGACATTGGTCATCTTAATTAAAGAATATCATACAATTTAATGATGTATTAAGTGAAAGTCTAAAAAGTATTTTTCTGTATATTTTAACATAAATGTTAGTAATAGATCCAATTACATGTAGGGTCTTAATAAATACAAGCGTTTTCTCTAGTTTAATAATATTTGGTTCTAGACACTTGCTTATATAAAATATAATCATTTGCATTTTTAAATTCAGAGATATTTAGTCTTCAGGTTATATTTTGGTTTTATTTAAATAGCACACAGACCATGTGTGTGTGATATATATATATATATATATATAAAGTCTCCTTATGTGTCCGCTGGCTCTGGTCCTGACACAGGACCTCGCTGTGTAGCTAGGCTGCCCTTGAACCCAAGCTCATGTCTGGCCTCAAGTTCCTGACCATCTTCTTGCCTCAGCACCCCAGTACTGGAAATGGGTATAAGTGTGCCACCACGCCATGCCCAGCCGAGACACACTTCCACTTGTACAGGAGTGCTCTTGCAACCAGTATTTTCCAGCCCCACTTTTTCTTTATTGATCAGTGTTGTTTTTTTCCTTCTTTCATTCTTCTTGGCTAACAACAACAGTGTGTTTCCTGTGCCGTAGGTGATGTACTACATTACGTTAGAAAAAGTCCTCATACTTTTATTTTTAAGAAGACTTTTTAAATATTTAGTAACAATATTTTCTATATATAGTTTTGCATAAATCAAAACACTAAGGTATTCCACTGGGTGTGGTGGTATACACTGTTACCCTGTACTGGGGAGGCTGAGGCAGAAGTTCGAGGGCAACCTGGGCTACATAGTGAGCCCACGTTCAGCCTGAACTACATAGCAACTGACTCAAAAGAAATCCAAAAGACTAAACTATTATATTTCTTAAAAAAATATATTTGTTTATGTCAGAGACAAATTAGCCAAGAGCTATTAATGTTTTAAGTAATTTATGTGTGAATTATATCAATGGTCTTTAGGTAGGGAAGTAATGATCTATTTAAGGACCAAACATTCCCCATATATATCTTCAATTAATTTGTTAATTTAAAAAAAACAAACATTAGTGAATGCTACTCATTGTTCAGTATTTATGTAGAATTTTTAAAGAATGTTTTAAGTGCTATTACAGGATATGTGCATTAAAATGACAAAAAATTAATGAGAATGTATTTTATTTTTATTATCATCCACAGCTGATAAAATACTGGGAGGCTTTCCTACCTGAAGCCAAAGCCATTGCCTAGCAGTAAGGTTGTTCCATTTCAGAAGACTTGGGATACTGCTGCAGTTACCCTGAACTCCACAGTGAACTCATTTAAAATCATCCAAATAAACCACTATATATTTTATGAATCACATGTGGTTTTTTACATAATAAATAAAATAAATAAATAAATAAATATATACACACACACACACATACACACACACTCTTTCTTTCTCTCTCTCTCTCTCTCTCTCTCATTTTATTACTGCTGCATGTCCTGACTGTTTTTGAATTAAGTGGACTGTGGCATGACATTCTGCAATACTTTGCTGAATTGAACACTATTGTGTCCTAAATACTTGCACTAAAATGTGCACTGCAATGCCAGACAGTTCTACAATATTTTTCTTTATGTCCTATAGTATGTTTACCCTCTTCCTGAAATGAATTATCAGTGCATTATTAATGTTCACTTTTACATTCCTGTATAGAAATTATCATTTTGTGATTACAGTAATAAAATGATATTCCTTGTGAAGTATTAGTTATAAATTATTTGAGTGTATAAACATTAAGAATATTTTTAATAGGAAGAAAATTTTCTAAATATATATTTGATACTGATTTCTTAAGTATTTTAATTGACTGAAATAGATGAACTCATATGTCATGAAATGACTGAAGCTTTTAAGTTTATTTATGAAAACATATTGAAAAACATTTATCTTTGGATTGCCTTAAGTAAAAAGACAATAATTGTCTTTGCCTGTTCATCTGCCCGTTTTAAGTACCCTGTGTAAGAATTAGAAAGAAATTTGCTCATGTGTTTGTTAAAAATTCTATGAATTTTTCTGATTTTCTGTTGTTATCTTCAAAACCCAAAACTTTGTGTGTATTTGATTTATTTCTTGCCTTTTAAAAAAATACTAAGTGACCTGTGGTCATAGCTGACACTCAATGGTAATGTGCTAAAATAGAACAAGATTTGATGAATAACCGAGGACAGCACAAATTTGAAGTGAAGTGAAGTTTACCTTGTCCTTGTCAGCCTTCCTCCTATTGAGACAGGGCCTAGCTACGCAGTTTATGCTGGCCTTGAACTCAAAGCGACCGTCCTGCCTCAGCTTCCCTGATGCTGGGATCGTGGGGGTGTGCCACCATGCCTGGCTCTTCCCCCTTTTGTGTCCTGTTTGAGTTGCTGTATCTAATCCTTGCTGTTGTTGAGAATTTAAGTTATGACCTGAGTCTTGGTTGTTTTCTTTCTTTTTTTAAAGTATTCTTAAAAGCATTCCTTGTTGCTGAGTGTGGTGGCACATGCCTGTACTCCCAGCCAGATCACGGGAGCCTCTGCGTGTTTGAGATCAGCCTGGTCAACATAGCAAGACCCCATGTCAACACAGAGGCACAGGGAATCCGCACCCTTCCTCGGACTGAGTGGCCGTCTCCCTTCCAGAGCAGAAAGTGTGTGTGTCACCTGCTCCTGTCCAGTGCCTCACCTGGCACAGTGAGGGGTCAGTTCACAGCATTCTCAGTACACTTGAGTTAAAATGTGTAACATTTTAGTCCTAGAACTCAGGTGCCTGATACATAGTGAGTTAATAATTAAGACTAGATGAATAGGAAAAGATCTCAGAAGATGTAAAATATTGTTTGTTGTTCAGTGAAACCGAAACAAATAGTGCCATCTTCCTTCTGGTTTCTGATGGGAATAGCAGATGCCTTTGAGAAATGAGCAAGTTAATAGTAGTACATAGCAGGTGCTGCCTTGTTGTTCCATTAAATATCAAGCAAGCCAGGCGTGGTGCACACCTGGAAGCGCAGCTCTTAGGAGACTGCCGCAGGAGCATCGCTGCAGGTTTGAGGCCAGCGCGTGCTACGTGGTGAAGCCATCTCAAAAGACCAAAAACGGAACATAGGAAAACATGGCTTAGCACCAAAGGCAGCTCACTGAGCAGTGCCCTGGTTTCCAAGTTACCTTTGTTCCAGCCAGAGGCTCCCGTGGGGATGTGTGCCCGTTAGACTGTTCCACAGGGGCCTGAGTGGTGAGCAGTGTGTTGATGAAGCTAAGGAAGAGGGGCAGCTCAGGACTCCAGTTCCCTACCTCCTGTCACAGAGAGCGTCCAGAGGTTTTAAGGAAATCTCATGCTCCTGTGGTCCCTGCCAGCATTTTGACAGGATGTAATATTTTAACTCTCCAGTAATCTGTTCGTATTTCTAAAATGCTTTCATTCCAAATAAAGGTTAATAATTTTCACTTTGCAGATCTGAATTTAAGTATTTTTTAAAATCTGACAGCTAAAGACTGAGGCAGCATAGTATAGGAGACAATCTGAACTCGAGGTTACTGTGCAGTCTTGCTCCTGTCAGTGGCTGTATGGTCTTGAGTTTATCCTGTCTATAAAATAATTGTGTAAAACTCTTTTCTACCTGAAATATCAAAGACCACTTTCTATCAGTAAATTCGAACAAGAACTAAAGAAAACTAACTTAGAATATGATTTCTAACACATTAAAAGTACCTTTACTTGATTTCAGTTTTTTACTGGACTATTTTGAACTGTTTAGTTTGTTTTATATATACTTACATAATCTTAAACTCCCAATTTTTGTTTCAACTCCTTAAACTTTATTACCCAAATCTAGTAAAGTTTTCCTAGTTCTTTGAGTTGTTTAAAAGTGGCTTTTAAAGGTAAATATATAATCAACTTTCTTTAAATGAAGAATCAGATGAACAAACTAAAGAAAGTAGTATTCCTTTAACAATTTACTGTGGTACCCAGAGGAATTCTAAAGACTTCCCAAACAGAGTGTGACTGACGGAGCTGCACGGGGACGCCCATCCTGTCGCAGCCCTAGCCCTGGCCAGGTGGAAACGGGCAGGAAGAGACAGCGACGCTAGCAGCGTGGAGTGTCAGCGGGCGGAAGGCGAGCAGCTCTACCATTGTTCAGTTCCTGGCTCAGGAAGCAGAGGCTTTCCCATTCCATACTTAGTCAAGAACGTGGGTGGGACTGCTGTCCTGCCGTTACGTAAGTCAACCAGTCATTTCTAGTCTTACAGTGACGCGTATGACATCAAATGAAAATGAAGGTAGGTCACTGGCCAGGCACGGGACGAGCAGAAAAGAGTGCAAAGACAGAGGAAGCGCAGTTGTTTGTGGCCTCTTGGGTGGGGCTGGGAAGATGAAGACGGCGGTGAAATACAGCGGTGAGATCCCTGGGATTCAGAGCCGAGGACGTGGAGTGGGAACGATACCGACGGGCATTGTATTTTTTGTAGCCAAGTTTTGGAAGTAAAAGAACACAGAATTAACATTTGACCTAATAGGTTCACAATACTATTTTAACATAACCCTATTGTTAATGTGGAGATATTTGGTGCTTTTAATTAAATCTTTAGTATTTGATGTATATTTTATACTTTTGTCATCTCCAGACCGACCACATTTTAAAAGATTTTTGCATGTGATACTAGATAGCCCAAAGTTAGGCAGTGCCTATGGAGACTCCAGCATCTAATTTGTTTGCCACTGTGAGCCCAGTGAAGGCATAGAACGTGAAAAAAGGACTCCTGGGCGTTGCTTTTTTGTTTTGTTTTGTTTTTAAGTTATGATTGGGGGGGGGGGTTGCTTTCAAATCAGGAGCCGGGTCAGTTGTAAAACGCGGTGGGAGTACTACTCCCGTGTGTAGCCCGAATCAGGTGTAACGCCGCTGCCTCAGCCTCCTCCGCAGGCGGGCGGGCGGGCGGTTCGGCGGAGCCATCCCCGCTCAGCCCTGTTAACCCGCTGTGAGCGCTCTTCCTTGCAGAGCGACTTCCCGGGGTTTCTGTTCAGTCGCTGACGTGCAGGGCGGGAGGGGCACAGAGGACCTGTTTCTTCAAAGTGTCGGTTCTGATCCAAAGTTCAAAAGACTGCAGAGAGCAGGGGCGTTGTGGCTTACTGTCTGAAGTCTTCAGTGCACGTGAAATCAAAGTACTCACTTTTCATTTTCATGTCACATTTTAAGAGTTCTCTAGAATATTTTTTAATTTTTAAAATCTGGGTAAAATGGAAACTTTGTAATGAGAATCAAGGTGAAGCTACTTGTTCATACATAAGTTATTTTTTAAAGGCCAGTTAATGTGTTAAACTATTCTAAAAGAGTGCCTTGAAGGGGAAAAAGCTTACTTTAAAATTACATATATGTAAGAAATTCATACAAAATTCAACAAGTGCTTAATAAATTACCATCTTATTTCTTCCATAGTCGAGTCTCAAGTGATCTTGATTATAACCTATATTGTCTAGATACTCACTTCAGATGTACTTTTTTTTTTTTTTCCTGGTATCAGGAATCAAACACGACCCTGTGCTTGCTAGGCAGGTGTGGCACCGCTGAGCTACATGTGTGTGCAGTGTGTGTATACTTAACGTGTGTGGAAGCATGTCTGCCAGCAGATTCTTAAATTTCAGTGTTAAAGGTTCCCCAGTTCCTGTAACGTAAAGCCAAATGCTTATACTTTCCGTTGCATTTGTGAGCTATCCCAGCAAGACCACCTGGAGCTGAGGTGTTTCTGAGATAAGCCACCTGTTTGTCCATGAGCATCAAAATCTTGGGACCATTTACCAGAATAATCTTAAATCTTCTGTGAATTGCTCTATTATCTGTCTTCACTTGCCAGTTGTACTACTGCCATGTTGGGAAATTAATCCTCCTAAAGAATGCATTCCAGCATGCTGAGTAGAGCAGGGACCTTCAGCGGACTTCTGCCATCGGCGCCCCAAGTCTGCTCGAGTTGCTCTGGGTCCTGGTTTCTACCTTCGCTTACCTGCTTTTATCTTTGGAGCCCCAGTCCTGTGAACACACTTTACCCAGTCCTGGTTTACTGTTTTGTTTATACCCTGAATCATCATTAGCAATGTTACTTCTCCCTTGTAACAGCAGTTGCTCGTTTTTATTTATTTATTTATTTATTTGTTTGTTTGTTTGTTTGTATATTTATTGAGCCAGGGTCTTGCTTTGTGGTTCAGGCTGCCCCTGAGCTCAGCCTCAAAGCAATCCTGCCTCTGCCTCCCAAGTGCTGGGATTACAGGCATGAGCCACCATGCTCAGCACTGTAGTCATGGTACTAATTCCTGGTGCGCGTGAGTCTCCATGCCCAGTGTTGTATGTGGTCACTGGGGATCAAACCCTGGCCCCTGCACTTGCAAGGCAGGTGCTAGAACCACTGAGCTAAATCCCCAGCCCACTCATTTTTATTTTAGAGACAGGGTCTCATGTAATTCAGCCTGGCCTTGAACTCATGTTGATCCTCCTGCCTCAGCCTCCTGAATGCTGGGATTACAGGTGTGGGCCCCCATAGCCAGCCAACAATTGTTTAACTCCTAGCCATCCCTTAACTTTAAGGCCAGACAAAAAGTCTGTATTTTAAGTTTTTCCTTTTAAATATGTCCCTGAGCCACATAAAGAAAAAGTAAATGAATAGGATATTTCTCCATCTGAAAAGAAAGAAAAATGGTTCTTTGGAGATGAACATCACAGGTATTAAAGCCTGAAAGGGGGTCGTCAGCAGGAAGGGCAAAGCTGGAGAGAACAAGAGGAGAGCCCGGAGTGGGGTGTGCTCTGGAGGGGCAGAGGGGGCACAGCAGGGCGGGGCGCATTCAGGTGAGTGTGGGTCAGAGTTCACAGAGGCCCAGGTTGGTGTAACTACAAGAAACCCCTAAAACTGGGATCTCTTCAGCAGGGGCCTTGCAGGTGGGCGTGAAAGAATCTCGGGGAGAGACTCTGAGGTCAGAACTGGGCAGGGTCCCTGAGAGAAGGCAGAGGGAGGCGGGAGGCAGGCAGGCCCTGGAGAGTCGGGGTGGGGCCGAGGGAGGTCCGGGTGAGGAGGTAACCGAAGGCAAAACAGGCGCGGAGGAGGCGAGCCTCAGAAGCGACGTTGCTCTGCGGCGCGTGTGCACCTGCTGAGAGCCGGCACCCGAGGCGCACGCCTTGACCCCAGCTGCTGGGAAGGCCGAGGCAGGAGGGTCGTATGTCTGCGGCAGTCCGGGCAGTGTAGAGAACCCTTGGAATAGAAGCGGGTTGGGTATGTGCCTGCGTGGTGGAGGGGCCTGCCTGGCATGCAGGAGGAGACTGGACGACACGAGAAGCACACGGCCTGGGGGTTACTTTGACGGCGTCCAGAAAACTAGCCTTTTGATCTAGTATTTGGGGAAGCTTCTGTTTGTGGGTACATAAAAAGAAATTACCTGTCTCCTGAATTTTAAATCAATGCCTATTTTCTCAAAGTGACATTACACACCCTGGAAATTACGCCAGCATTTGAAAGGGCTCGACGGCAAGACACGATGACGTGGCCCACCTGCGCCCAAGTTCCCAACTTATTTTCCTGTGTCCAGCCTTTCCGTCTCCCACTGTCACCCTCTCATTTTAATCTTGCTTGATAGTAAAGGTTTCTTGGGGTCTCCCACTTTGCCCCTCTCTGCTTCATGTACTTACTCCCCTCTTTCTATGCAGGGATGTTACAGTATTTGGTTAAATACCATTCCCAGCCGAGAGTTACCACACATTAAATTATGATTTTTCTAACTTTTTTTTTTAAATAAACTTTAGTTTTTGACTTATAGCGACTGTGAAGGGTAGCCGAGGACCACATGTCTGTAGTCCCAACACTCGGGACTACAGTCTCGGCAGGAGGGTCACTGCAAGTTCAAGGCCCACCTAGGCTACACACTGAGACCCTGCCCCCCAAAAACGTTTGCATTAGTATGGTATATTTGTTACAATTAATGAACCCATGTTGCTAATCCATTGTAACAAACTGCACTCTGTGCTGTACCCAGCCGTCCTTAGTTTTGGCCTCCTGTCCTCTGCCTGGGCTCCCTGCCGCGATGGCCGCTCGGATCACGTCCTGTGCCTCTCTGTTCCTCTAGGAGTTTCTCAGGCTCTCTTCGGGTTCAGTGCCCGTCCTGTTTCTTGCTGAGGTGAAACGTGAGGTCTGCGCCTGGCTGGTGCAGGTGGCTGGGCCTGCGCTGTGGGTGTCGCCCTGGCCGCTCACTTGGGGGGTCCTGTCCCACCGTCCGCCTCGCCCTTCTCTCCTGGCCGTGCCGGCGTTCCGCAGCCTGGCGCTCGCAGGCCTGAAGCGGCCGCCAGCCTCCCGCGCTCAGCCGTGGCCGCCGAGTTTGCGGCTCGGCCGGGCTCCGTGTCGGCGGGGCGAGAGCCGCTGTGCGTGTCATCGCGGGCTCTGCCGGCGCCCTGCTGTCCCCGACCCAAACCTTGTGCTCCCTGCAACCCGCGTCCTCCTCTTGGGGGTTCCCCCTTCTGGTGGACAGAGCGATTTCCGAGGAAGCACACAGAGGAGGAGTTTTCTTTTCTCCTCAGACTGCAGTCTGCTTACTGTGACTCTCCTACTCCTGGAGACGCATCCTTTCCTCCGAGAATCCCGGAGACACCGCCCCAGGGTCCCCCAGCTGCCCACGCTGCTGTAAGGACCCCGGCCCTTCGCGGGTCGGTCTGACGTTCTGCGTAGGAAGCGCAGAACCTCTGCACCTCTTAGTCTGGAATCGTGACATCCAGTTCTGGAAAGTTTCCCATTTGTTTTACTTAGGATTTCCTTCGTGTTATCTGTCTTCTCCTGCGGAAAATCTCATCAGTTTAATATGGGCTGTTCTGGACTTAATTTCCACCCCTATTTTTCATCTTTATCGCTTTACTATATTTTGGGTGAGTTCTGTTATCTGACCTTTTTTTTTTAATAGCACTGGCCCTGTAATCCCAGCTCTTGGGAAGCTGGGGAGGGAGAACCGCTATGAGTTCAAGGCCAGCGTAAATTACAGAGCAAGACTCTATCTAAAACAAATCCATCAATGAAACAGTTCTGGGGATTAAACAGCCGGAAGCGCCCTTGCCACTGAGGCAGCAGAAACCTTCGAGACAAGATCCTGCTCACCTTCCCCGGGGTCTCGGCTTTCTCAGTCCTCCGTGTGGAGGGGCAGGGATTATAGGAGGGCCAGCAGCCCCTGGCTCCTCTCCTCGCCCTCAGCGCCGGGGCCGGAGCCCGGCTGGGGCCTTCGCACCAGGCTGCAGAGCTTGGTTCCCTTTGAGACAGGCTAGGCCGCTGGTGGAGTTCACTTGGGGACGCTGGGCCT
>PVIR01009571.1:0-52641 GCA_004026965.1 Petromus typicus | reverse complement strand
CTCATAAGTGAAATAAATAGGTCACAGATAGATACATATCGCATCTTTTCTCTGGTATGAGAAAATGAAGATGTAAATGAGTCCTAGCATTGTATGTTATATATTGTGAAATAGAAAATGCTCAATGTAAAATAAGGTGAAAGGGGACAATGTTGAGATTGTAACAAAAAAGTAAGGAAACAAATTTGATATATATGGGGGGTGGTAGGGTGGGTGGGGCTATGGGAAAAAATGAGAATTAAGTTGTGTCTTATACTGGTACAAATCCCCATTATGGAGTGCAATCATGATGTGTATATTTAATGTACCAATAAAGATAATTAAAAAAAAAAGATAAAACAAAGTACTGTAATCCCCAGCTTGTTGCGGGGGTGAAGAGTACTTCCCAGGTAACTGCACTTTGCTAAGTAGGGATGATTGTTTCTGACCCTCAACTCACGTGATGTTCAGAAGAACGAGACCTGCAACAGATAGGTCTAATAAAACACACTATCAAGTACATTTCCATTTTCTGATCTCCAGCATCCACATTGGCTGCAGCATTGAAGTATTTTGTCTTCATCTATATTTAACCTTTAGAGGAAATCTCATTGAAAAACGTTAGTATTTCATTGTTGTCACATTCTGGATTTTCAGAAGTGGCTTAACCAAAATATGTTGACTCAGGATTTATGATAAAAGATACTTCTTCTTTTTGAGCTACATCCCTGTCCAGAAAAGATGCTTTTAACACTTCTGTCATCTCCTACCAATCTTTTGAAGTTGAAAGAGAAAAATAAACAAGTATCATTTAGAGGTCTCTAAAGGAACAGATATAAGAAAACTTTACTGGACAGGCTGATAATGTCACCTGCGTGACCCCTGGACAGTGGGAGGCTCTCTGGACACTCAGAGAGTAGAGCTGGGCCACTACAGGGTCAGCGAGCATATGCGTGGGAAAGCTGCAGGCTCTGTGCTAGAAACATGAAAGTACTGCAGAGGGAGGTTGAAGGCAATGGCAAAGGCCAGAATTCCTCTGAGAAATCAGAAGGGTAGACCTCCTTTCCTTTTCTTTATTCCACCCAAGCCACAAGCCTATCGTGAGTGCCACTCATATCCAGGGTGTATCTTCCTTCTTCGGTTTTACAAGTCAATCATCCAGCCACGCCCAGAGCGGCGTCCTCTAATCCACCAAGCAGTTCTTAATCCATTCAAGTTCAAACACCTATTTGTATGTCAAACAGGACTATGTACTAAAGTGAGAATATATCTACTATCTGTATCACTATTTCAGTATTTTATGTTCTGATATAGAAATCAGTCTTAATAATAAGATTTACTAATGTACTTAAATATTTGATATCTTGTGTTAAATTTTGATTAATTTTGGAGCTAAGTGCTGGGAGTCTTGCTTGTTCATCTCTCTTCAGACCTGAATGTGTAATGGTCAGTGTGTGTCACTCTATTACATTTATTAAAAGCATTTTCCTCAACAGTATTTTAATATATGCAGCTGTTTCATGTACTCACTTGAACACACGAATGACTTCCCTAAGAAAATTGTAATTACAGCTAATGAATCTGTTACAACTGAAAATAACCAGAGTAAGCTATAACCATGAATCTATGCGCGAAAACTCCAGCAGGAGCGGATTTTCTTCTCACATAAATACTGGAACACTTAGATTATAGCTTTTGATCACTCTGTGAGGCCATATAAAGGTAGAATCAAGAGGTACAAAACAATGGAAGAAAAGTGATGCTGCTTCATCTTGTACGTGGCTGCTGACAGTTAAGATATAAGAAAAGCCGTTAATCAAAGCAATTGATACTAACTACAGCAGACAAGCACAGAAATCCAGTGACGGCACATCAGGGACTTCTTTCCTTCCGCCATTTTCTATCTACCCGTGTTGGTAGGGTGAGATTTAGGGCTCCCACCGGAAGCCAGGCCTGCGCAGATGCCCCAGACCGCATGGACGCTGATGATGCTGTACCCAAGGTACATGCTAGCTCGCAGGCTGCCAGACTTGTCACTTCAACTCAGGTCCATCCTACACTGTCGCCCCAACCCAGCTCTGTGAAAGTCCTGGGAAAACAGGGCAGGAGTTCATTCAACATTTCACCAGCGTGCTGCTGGCCTCCTCTGCTCTTAGAGGCCCTTTTGAAAGGTGCTTGATGGTCGATGTGCAGCATTTGTGAAGATGAGACAAGGAAGACTTTGTTTCCCTGGCCCATGAAAGTTGAACCATTGACTCAGCTGGAAAAATTCAACCAATTCCCTTGGTTAGGTAGATAATAGCCTCAGACATTGTATCTATTAATAACTTGACTTCCTTCTACTTTTCCTTTTTTTTTTTTCCTTAATCTTCTGGTTTGTTAACTCAGAATTTTGACCTGGTTTAACTGAAGAATTAAAATGATAAATAAAACATTTCCTGCTACTGAAAGGAGAATATTCCTAATTTTAGGCAACAACACCAGTACCAGAATTTAAGTATTCAATGTTGTGGGATTCCTTCCAATTCCTTGGAAGATAAAAAAAAAAAAAAAAAACAGGAAACAAGTTGTGAGGAGATGAAATAAGATGGAAAATCTACACACCCTTGACATAAAATATCTATGCTTTATTGTTGTCTATTGTATAATAGAATCATTCTAATTCAATATACTGAATAACTGAAAAAATATTTCTTTTCTCATAGTGCAGTTGGTCATACTTGGGCTGATCCCTGGTAGCTCAATGTCACTCAAAGTGGCCTCTGTTTTTTGGCTGCTAGACCAGAGCTACATGTTCCAAGAGGGCGTCGCTCACATACCTGGTAATTGGTACTGGCTGTTACTGTGTTATTGTCTCCACATGTTTTCTCATCTTCAAGTAGTCTAGTCCAGGTCTCGGCACACGATGAGCTCAGGCTTTTGTATGGAAACACAAGCTGCCAGGTCTCTTAAGGCCTGGACTCAAAATTAATGCAACATTACTTCTACTGTGTTTCTTACCCACACAAATAAATAGGACCAGTTGAACAAGAGAGTAGATTTAGCTTCATGACAGAAGGAGAGGGAAAGTAACACTGCAAATATATGTGAACAGGAATGAGAGGAATTCTTCCAGGCATTTTGTAAATAATCTACTGCACTTCTCCTCCACTGTTTTTATTAGTCAATGGTTACTGAGTCAGATGTAGAAGAGTGCTAATGTCTGGCTTCACGCTGCAGACCCGATGGGCCTAGCCAAGGGCTTGGGGCCCACAACAATGTCTCATTATTCTTCACTCACAATCTTCATAGGAAAGGCCCAGGGGCCAGTTATGAAGCTACAAAGTCTGTGCCAGAAGGCTAAGAGGTCTGTACTTGAAGGCAGGAGATGATGTCAGGGATAAAGAGGAAGATTAAAGCCTTCTCTGAGGAAGATGGCAAGCAAAGCTCCTTTGAAGTAAAATCACAGGAAAGCAGCTTCTTCAGGAAAATTAGTAGCATGTGATCTTTCCCTCTTGTCCTCTTTTCATGCTGTTCTGGTAACAGTCCTCAGGTGAGTCTTCCACACCCAGAACCACACTGACACAGTTCAGTTGAGGATTCCCTCTCAGACTGAACATTAGTTAATTGACTACACCCATCTTACAAAAATATAATATAGTTTCCTGGAGGGACATTTTCTGTTAAGGATTCAAGAAAATAGGAGTTACCATCCTAAGGAGAAAAGTTAATGTGGTGGACCCTCAAGTTATGACCAGTTTGATTCCGTAAATTTTCCTGTTTATATACGTGGAAGAAAAGGATTGTGAGACTATATAGTACTATTCATTTTTTTTTTGTAAACATAATGTTACTGAAATGATAAAATGGCTGTCTTCTTTACCCATAGAAAGAAGTGATTTGCCTGAGAATTAAACTGTTCTGTTTTCCAAGGAGGAATGTCTTATCTAAAGTAGTGTATCATTAGGTATCATTCTATCATAGGCATCGTTCTGCATAGGAATTTGAAGTATAACAATGACAGATTGATTGAGATAGATACTAAAGTGGCCAAATGCAGGCTAGTGTATGCAGCTCAAGTGTTGCTGGCTGTTGCTCTGCAAAGCCAGTCCAGGACAATGAAGGACCCAGTCAGGCATTTCAGAGACAAAGTGTGCAGCTTTCTTCTCAGGCCAGCAGACCAGCCTAGGGCTTCTCTGCAAAGAGGCTGGTGTCAACTCTGCTGAAGCCTGGCTGTTTATACCCTTGTTACAAAACACTCCTTAAGTTAAAGGGCAGAGTTAATAACATTTCATTGGCCAGGCCCAGCAGTTCCATTGGTTACAAACTAACACATCTCACTGGCTAGTACAGGGTACAGACTACAATCCCTATTGGCTAGAACAATGCACAGATTTCCACCTAAAGGGAAGAAGCAAGTGTAACAAACTCTTTGAAAGCAAAGGAACTTTTGAGCCCAAGAGAACAAGAGTTCTGAGGCGCCAAACCTCAGATGTAATGAAGGCTTCAAGTTCACAAAGCTAAGTGAGGAAAGGGCTGGAGGGTCAATGATAGAGGCACAAAGGAATTAAGAGAAACATACCACAGTGTTATATGTGCACCCATGTTTATAGCAGCTCAGTTTGTGATAGCTAAATTTTGGAAACAATCCAAATGTCCATCATTGGGAACTGGATAATGAAGATGTGGTTTTTCTATAAAATGTAATATTACTCTGCCATAAAGTATCAAAATTTTGAGTGTTTTATATTCAAACGGATGTACCTTGAGGACATACTAATAAGTAAAATACATAGGACACAGAGGTAAGTATATCTTTTCTATAGTATGGCACTTTTCCCCACATGGCAGAGAGTGGCAGGCATAGGGAAGACACCATCCTACTCACCTCATAAACCTAATGCACACTCCTACACTGCGAAAGGGCAGCCATTGTTCAAACCTGTACTTTCCATAAAACTACAGTTTTTACCTTCCGGTGTGCCCTCTAATGTGTATGAAAGGGAAAGCAACCCAAGAGTGGTAATTACAAGCATATTGACTCCTTGTGACAGATGGAACTGATAAAGTGATCCATTTTCACTTCCAAAAACCTTTTTTTTTTCTTTTTAAAAAAGAGTTTATTGGCATGGTACACTTTACAAAAATATGATCACATTCAATATTAAAAATTTGAACCTGTACAGGGCACATGTTGATTCTTAATTTTTTTCTTTCCCATGCCCACCCTACCTCCACCCATATATGCAAAAGCTCTGTTTCTATTTTTTTGTTTTTACTATCAAATTTTTTCTTTTCATTTTTTATTTTCCTCTACCACCCATTACCTCTTCCATTTGAACATTTTGTTACTATTTTACAATATCTATCATATATTATGGACCTCATTTACACCTTTAGTTTCTCATACTAGAGAAATGATGTGGTATACACATCTGTGTCCTATTTATTTCACATATGAGTACGTACTCAAGGTATGTCCATTTGAGTATAAGTGACTTGAACTTATCATTCTTTGTGAGTAATACTTCATTTTATGAAGAAAACTGTATCTTCATACCACCCCTGTGGAGATCAGTTTAGAGATCCTCAAAAAGCTAGGATTGAAGGTCCCATTTGACCCAGCCATTGCCCTGCTAAGTATATACACACAAGAATTTAAAGTCTCATATCACAGTGACATATGTGCACCCATGTTTATAGCAGCCCAATTTGTGATTGCTACATCTTGGAAACAACCCAAGTGTCCATCAACTGGAGACTGGATAAAAAAGCTGTGGTTCTTCTACAGAATGGAGTATTACTCTGCCATAAAAAAATGATAAGTTTGAATCATTTATACTTAAATGGACATACTTTGAGGATATCCTCATAAGTGAAATAAATAGGGCACAGATAGGTACATATTGCATCTTTTCTCTAGTATGAGAAAATAAATATGTAAATGAGTCCTAGAATTGTATGTTATATATTGTGAAATAGAAAGTGCTCAATGTAAAATAGGGTGAAGGGGGGAAAATGATGAGATTGTAACAAGTAAGAAACAAATTTTATGTATATGAGGGGGTGGTAGGGTGGGTAGGGCTATGGGAAAAAATGAGAATTAAGTTGTGTCTTATACTGGTACAAATCCCCATTATGGAATGCAATCATGATGCATATATGTAATGTACCAATAAAAATTTAAAAATAAAAAAAGAAAAAAGAAAACTGTATCTTTCTCATCCAGGCTCCAATTGATAGGCATTTGGGTTGTTTCCAAGATTTAGCTATCGCAAACTGAGCTGCTATGAACATAGGTGCACATATATCACTATGGTGTGATTCTTTAATTCTTTTATGTATATACATAGTAGGAAAATAGCAAGGTCTAAAGGGACCTTTAACTCTAATTTTTATGAGGAATCTCCACACATCTCCACAGTGGTTGTACAAGTCTACATTCCCACCAACAATGGAGAAGGATTCCTTTCTTGCCACAGCCCCACCAGCATTGTTATTGGTTGATTTGATGTTAGCAGCCATTTTGTCTGGAGTGAGATGAAACCTTAGTGTTCTTTTCATCTGCATCTTTCAAATTACCAATGATATTGAACATTTTACCATATGTTTCTTTGCTGCCTTTACTTCTTTACCTGAAAAATGTCTGTTCATTTTAGATCCTCATTTTTTAATTGAGTTTTTACTTTTGGAGGGACAGATTTTTTAAAGTTGTTTATATATTCTGGATAGTAGTCCTTTGTCTGAGGAATAGCTGATAATTTCTTTTTCCAACTTGTAGGTTGTCTTTTCACTCAGTTTATGGTTTCTCTTGCTTTGTAGAAGTTTTTTAATAAAATGAGATCCCAGTTGTTGATTCTTCCTGCTAGTTCCGGTGATACTGAGTATCTGTTAATAAAGTCTTTTCCTAGGCCAGTGTCTCCAAGAATTCTACCAGCTTGTTTTCCAACAGGTTTAGTGTTTCTGTTTTAATATTTAGCTCTCTAATGTACTTTGATTTTAGTTTGTTGTATGGTGAAAGACACAGAACTAGCATTAATCTCTGGCAGATTGAAACTTAGTTTTGCCAGCACCACATTAAAGAGGTTGTCTCTCTTCCACTGTGGGTGTTTGGCTCTTTTGACAAAGATGAGTTAGCTTAGTATGTTTGGAGTTGTTTATGCATCTTCTAGTTTTTTCTGTTGATCCACAGATCTATTTCTTTGCTAATACCCTGCTGCTTTTATTACAGTGACTTTGTATTATAGTTCCACATTGGGGACTGTGCTATCCCTACCATGTCTTTGTTGCCTAGAATTTCTTCAAAAGCTTCTTAATAAGCAAGTAGAAAGCTCAAAGTGATGAGTCTTATTCAAACTTCTACTTGTTTTCATTCTCAGGAAGGACTAAACTTTAAGAATCCTGTTTGATCAAAATAGCAAGATACAAAGAGATGGATTTGCTATTTCCTTCTCTGTCCATACTCTCCTCCAACATAAAACCTAGATATTTCTTTTAAAAAGCTGGAATAAAGTGCTAATTCCATGTTTTATATGGATAAGGAAAGAATGGGAAACAGTGTGTTCTCCATGCCTGTGCCCCTTTGTTCCGTCAAACATATTCACACCTTAAAAAAGGAAACCTAAAGCCCTGTCCTGCTGGGAAGAACCTCTTCAAGCACTCTCACAGAGAATGCTGCCCCTCCTTCCTCACATGTCATATTCTCTTTCCCCGAACTCTTCACATGCAACCATATTGCAGGGCCCATGCGTTCACCCATGATAGAACCTGTCCTCATGTTCAACCTACTGCTGAATTCTCCTGTTCCCAATGTGATCCCCTCACTTCTTCCCTTTGTTTTTCTTAAGGGGAGGATTTAAGTGAGAACCTGAACATGGCACCACATCCTCACCATCCTCAGCCTCCTTTTCTTTCTTTTTATTTTTTGATGGGATGATGTTCACTAGTTACCCAGGCTGGCTTTGAACTTTCATGCCTCCTGCCTCAGCTTTCCACACTGCTGTGACTATAGG
The DNA here is from genome assembly GCA_004026965.1 of Petromus typicus. NCBI lineage: Eukaryota > Metazoa > Chordata > Mammalia > Rodentia > Petromuridae > Petromus > Petromus typicus. Next base: position 44,671 of record PVIR01009571.1, on the reverse strand, counting down.
TTTACATCTCCATGTCTCGCCAAGTGATTTTCTTTATTGATATCAAGCCATGCAACCATTAAGAAGAGTCCTGGGACTCCTCATTGGTGATTCACTAGAATATTCTGTTTGTACTCTGGCACAAAAATGCTAATATCTCCAATATTGGGGAAATGGATTTAATCAGTGGTTCTTGAATGGTGCTGAGTGAATTAATCCAGTTTAGAAATAATTCCAGCTGATGTTTTCTTTGATATATTCAGGTCATTTACAGCTCCTGGTGTGTCCCCTTTCTCATTATGAAAACTTGAAAATTTGTGTGGTGAGCACAAAGAAAGGAATTAATTGCCTGCTAATCCAAAGATTTCCATAATGAGTTGCATCATCTACTTCTTTCTGTTTCCTTTTGTCTTTACGATATTTTGGATGTGCTCAGAAAAGAATTTACCCACCACTCTATTGTTTGGCATTAAGAATTTTGTCTGAAAAGGACTAGTGATGAATGATAGGAAGAAAGAGACCTGCAACATTATATTTGTTGATGTCAAAAATTTCTTGCTGACTTCAAAACAGTTAGACAGATATACTGATGAAGAATTTTCATCTTTTGTGAGGGGATGTGGAAGTTTTCATCTTATCTTGATTTTGCTCTTTAGTTACTTCTTTTTGTTTCAAGGAAGAGAGGCTCCCTAACATCATTTCTAGTAAGTAGAGGGAATTAGGTGTATGGGAAGTTCCAAAGAGTTCATATTTAGTGCTTGACTATCCTCATGTCTTGTCAACTCTGAAAGTTTGGAGATTTTCCTGTTTACCACTACTGTTGTGGTGAGCCTGAGACTGATGCTGCCTCAGAACAGAGGAACAGCAGACAGGTTAAAAGGGGAGTCCATACACACTATGTGCTCAAAGTCAGTGGTTCTACTTTCTGCAAAGAAGCCCATGACCAGTATAAATCTGTGGTATCCTGGATCTGAGTCTTTTTCTCTCTCTGTCCCCTTTCCCTTCCTCCATCCATCCCTCCAAATTCTTTCACTCTGTCTCTCTGTCTACTTCTCTGTTTCTCTCTCCTCTCTGTGTGTGCCTTTCACAACATAATACTAGATACCCAATAGTTCTCCTTCCAAAATGCAGTATATATTTTTATATTGCCTAGCTACAGAAATTATTCCACTGTATTTCTTTAATCTTATGTCACATAGTAAGTTATTTTGCTCTTCACTTTTGTGGAAGTTTGTCCTTGGGCCTTAATGTATGAGTATGCACATGCGCATGATATGATGTTCATATATGAGGGACACATTTTGGATAAGAATACCTCTGAGAGGGCCGGGGAGTTAGCTCAGTGGTTCCTGCGCCTGTCTTGCAAGCGCAAGGGCCTGGGTTCGATTCCCCGGTAACCACATACCATACTGGGCATGGAGACTCACGCCCAGCAGCAACCAGTACCACATACCACAGTGCTGGGCGTGGTGGCTCATGCCTGTAATCCCAGCACCCGGGAGGCAGAGGCAGGAGGATTGCTGTGATGTGAGTTTGAGGCTGAGCTCAGGGCCAGCCTGAACCACAAAGCGAAACCCTGTCTCAAAAAACCTAAAAAAAAAAAAAAAGAATACCTCTGAGGTACTGTACCTATTTTCTGCTCCATATAACTCTACTCTCATGTTCATGATATATTAACTTTAAAGATTCATGCAATTAAATCATATTTTCCATCCCTTTCTGTTCTAAAATAGAATTCTATTTAGAATAAAAAAATGTTTTACTCCAAAAAATAGTAATCTTACTTTAACAAAGGTATGATGCACTTAAATTAGTGTTCTTTGATAAGACAACCATGTTGAGCTAAGACTAAAAAATGAATGGAAAATATTAGTATCCTTTTAATTTTTGATATTCACATCCTTATTTCACAAGACTAAGAAAAGGAGATCTGTTGTTTTACTTCTTCAATCTAAGATTTTATTCCTATTCCAGGGAACACAATAGTTGAAGCCTGTTCTACCAAAAATTAGCTTTAATATCTAATTACATTTAATGAGATTATTCTATAATAAAACTCATCCGGATTCACATTGTCCTTAATATTATAAATGTAGTAGACTGAAGTGTTCTGTAAAACAGAACACTTAAAAGTCACCTATACATAAACAATATATTGTTTAACAAATAAGCCTCAACTTTATTTCTATTTTTGAAATCAACATTTTCTCCAGCGCAGACACCACTAGTAATGATTGATAATTTCTACAGTGGGAGCTGGGAATTCAGTCCAGTGGTCCTGGCAACTGCCTCACAAGATCGAGGTCCTGAGTTTGATCCTTGGTACCACACCAAACAAACAAAAACATGAAAGGGAGATAATTTCTGAAATGGAAGGAGGGTGGAGTGGTGTATGAAAACACTGAAGAGAGACCAGAAGAAGCTGTTCTTGAGAAAGCCCTAAAGTCACCTTGGCAGGTGGCGGCTGCTCTAAATATCCTAGAGGGAGAGGGTAGAGCTCGCTCTCAGGCCTCCTACTTACTCTAAGAGATCTATGGCTTTGGACAGAAGATGGCCCTCTTTGCACAGAAAAGAGCAATCCACCTTTTCCTCATGAACTGATCGTTATAATGACAAGTGCACACTCACCAGAGCAGATTTCCTGAATGAGAACCATCTTTATTTCAAACTGCATAGTAGGTTTATTTTTTTCCTAAACTGTATTCATACCTTGTGTCAATATTAAAAACACAGAAATAAACATGGTAGCCAAAACCAAAGTTAATCCATTTGGAGAACAGTACTTTTAAAATACAAACAGCATGAAATTACAACTAAATTAAAACTTTAGTAAGAGTTCATGTCTTTGTTTAGATTCTTTGAAAAAAAACATATAAAATGGAGAATTTCTCAGTGTTTCCTCAACAAAAACACAATAAGATAATAGGTATTTAAACATATAATAGTCCAAAAACATTAAAAATTCATAAAACAAAAGTACTAACTTGCATACTTAAAAATGAATATTGATATTTTGCTGCTTCCCTGTGTGATTTCACTCATACCTAGCATGTATTATGATAAATATTCATTATGCAAATTAAATAGAAATTTTTGAATTTCAAAGAATTTAGAGCTGTTCTACAATTTACTGATACTGTAAGAAATTCTGAAGTAATGTTGGTAGCTGGAGCTGGTAGATAAGATGCAATCTTGGCCTTCCTATGTAATTTCGGATACAGAGTCGGCAAAGTTGGCAAAGAGAGCTTGGAGTAGCTACAAGAAGATGTGAATATAGGTTTGTTAATTAAAATCAGCATGAATTTGATAATTAGCAAGTTACATGAAAGACAGTTGTTGCTACACAATGATTTTTTACTAAACTTGGATTGTTTGACTAGTACACTATGAATATTTGCATAACCATTTTATTGCTTTTAAGATCATATAACTGAGATACATCTCATATTATTAAAAACATCATTTTCAGGATTATGAAATCATTGCATTCAAAGCCTCAGAAATGAATTTTTTCTCTTGAGTGAGAGGTAAATCAAAAGCCCCAAGAAACGTTACATACTAAGAGAGGAAATTTAAAAAATTCTGTATTTTTCCTCAAATTAGATGTAATTTTAAGTTGAAAGAACTTTTCTTCTAGTCTTTCAAGCAGGTTTAACAAATATAATTTTAAAACAAAAACCTCAATTACAAAAATTGTTCCTTATTGTATTTCTTCAACATGTTACAGAAAACATATGTTTTTACAAAATGAGACATCTTTCTAGATATAAATGACTATAAATTATATCAGAAGTGTATATTTATACATTGGCAATATAAGCTAAATGTATTTAATGAAAAAATAAGAAAGCTGAGATATGATAAAAAAGAAAACTAAAATCACCATATTTTCATCATAAATAAAACCTAAATAAAAAGTTTTCTAATCTCACAAAAATATTCCAAATTATATGCTATTATCTTATTTTAATCTGCCAACAGATAAAATATCTGACAATCTATTTTAGGCAGATTTGTTTGTGTGCTGTATCAACGTTCACATCTGTCCCTCTTACCTTCGTGTTGAAGTAGAACTCTTTCCACCATACTATTAGATGTAGCTAAATCTATAGGTCTCAAAAGCTCTGTATTTTTTGCATTGATATCAGCTCCAAATTCTAGCAGTAAGTTTACAATTTCTGTACTGGGTTGCTGAGCAGCAGCATGTAAAGGAGTATCCCAATATTTGCCTTTCTGGACATCGGCACCTATGAATAAATGGTGATGAGAAATGCAAACAAAAATTATTAGAGAAATCATTTACCTCTTAGAAGGCAAGAAAAGCAACTGAAGAAGGATACAAAGAAAACTTGATTTTCTCTAAAATGTATTATTTATTTACAGATATATTATTTACATACTTTTTGTATGTTCCATAAACATACATATTCCCTTTATATAAGATTTTTGTTGTTTTCATTTTTTGAGACAGGGCCTCACTATGTAGTTTAAACTGGCCTTGAGCTCACTTTGTACTTCAGGCGGATCCAGACTCACAGATCCTTCTAACTCATCTGAGATCACAGATGTACACTACCACATCCAGCACATATTACATATGAAAAAGGCTTAAATTGGTACATCTGGAAGAGTGATACATACATCTGCTATGTTAATATAAAATATTTTTGGTATGCTTCAAAGATCTCAAAGAGAGAGGAGATTTACAATTTTTAAAATTATTCCAAAAATTATTGCACTAATAATATAAGCAGAGCATTAATTTTCTGTCTATCAATTTTTATCAAAGATGGACATTCTTAAGATACTCAGTAATTTATTACTTTTATTCTTGTATTCAAAATAAATACAGCTCTTTATTATTTTGAGAAACTCACAACTCCAGATATGTCAGCCATTTAGATAAAATATTTGTGGCCTTTTCTGCCCCTATTCAATCATGTAATATAAATCAAGAAATGTAATATAGACATAAAGCCCCTCAAATCTAAAAGTGCATCAATGATATCTGCATGTAAACTAAATTTTTTTTTTTTTGAGACAGGGTCTCACTTTGTGGTTCAGGCTGGCCCTGAGCTCAGCCTCAAACTCACATCACAGCAATCCTCCTGCCTCTGCCTCCTGAGTGCTGAGATTACAGGCGTGAGCCACCACGCCTGGCACTGTGGTATGAGGTACTGGTTTTTGTTGGGCGTGAGTCTCCACGCCCAGTATGGTATATGGTTACTGGGGATCGAAACCGAGTCCTTGAGCTTGCAAAACAGGCGCTGGAACCACTGAGCTAACTCCCCGGCCCTAATTTTTTAAAATGATTTAAAAAATAAAACCCTACATCTGAAGTTACTTAATGCAAGTTACTTTATCTTGGTGCCTGGACCGACAGATTGTGGTCTTGTCCATGCAAGAAATAATGCAGTTGAACACTGTAAAAAAATAATAATCTTATTTTCTAGGATATAAGTAGTCACAGTACCAAGGAATCCCTACCAATAAAAATGCATAAACTCTTTTCAACTTTATTTTCTGATACTATTTGTTAAATTAATGATTATCTCAATGAAGCGGTATATTTTGAGTTCATTTATGGCTTCCCTGCTACTTATCAAAAATACGATTATTTTCAGTATTCTAAAACAAATATAAAGTGTTCAATGAAGTAATTAAATTCCATGGTAAAATCTCCATAGAGGAATCACAAACTTTGTGAATTATATCAGTTTTATGAGAAACTAGGGCCTGAAAATTATCTGCAATTACTAGCGGCAGCTATTCAGTGCTTTTCAAAACTCATTATAAAATGTTTGATGAAAAGAATAATATTCCTAGCAAAATTAGGAAAGATGATAAAATATAAACCCATTGGATAAACCATATTTATGGGGGAACATGGCTTGAAAATGACAATCTGTCAACAATTAACAGAACTCATGTTGAAGATGCTAGCTGTAATGAGAATAAACAGATGCAAATGCCGCTTGCAAGAAATTTCTAACTTAGCTGAGATAATGTAAGTGATGCAAAACAAATGAGTTTACTAAAAATGTATGTCTGAATTTATTAAAGGTCAAATGACTGTCATAAATAATAAGTAGAAACCCATTTCCCATGTTATGTATACCCTCAGTATCTGTACCACGTCAGAGGGAGGCACTGTCATAAAGAAAAGAAGTGGTGGCAAGGGGAAGCATGATCCACAGCCTGAAGGACTCCTGGGTGGGAAAGATCATTATGGTACGAGAGATCATTATGATCCCAAGAGACTGGATATGTTTCACAGAAATGTACCACTCAGTCATTTCATGACACTGAAAAAGGATATTCTTTCATGGAGGCAAGACAAAAGTGCAAAATTAGAGAAAGTGCATTTTTGTATGGTTGTTAGAAGATAAAATTATTTAAGAAGTTTCTGTCTTTAAAACTTCTTCTGATAGACTTGCTTAGATATAAATGCATACTTAGCAACATTATATTCAACCTTGAGGATTTTAATTCCGTGGCGTTTTACAAGTAGGAGTTTCAGACTCTATTTACCCAACTGAGATTGCACATTCATCTGTGAGCTTTAAATGCTATCAGTAATGCAGTCCTTTTTATTGATTTTATACTTACAGAATGTTTACAAAGAAAACACTTTTAAGGCAGTAAAATACAATTTTGAAAGAAGCTAATTTAGAGAATTAAGGGCTGGTGTGTAGAGATAGAAAACAAAATGTTTTAAAGAAAAGTACCAGCATAAAGAAGCATCCAGACGCAATGGAATTGCTGTGACATACAAGCAACATAAAGAGGTGTCCCCAAATGAGGAATATCTTGGTCAACGTCTATGCCCCAGGATATCAATATGTCGAGACATTCATGATGACCTGACAAGACACAAGTAGCAGTGAGGCTCCCTCCACTTATACCCACGCTTCCCACTTTCATCTTAAACCATACTTCCCTGTGTAGTGTAATTCAAAGTCCTCCCCCAACTCAGGCCACACACTCTTCATTTATCCCCATCACTGAGTTACCTTTACTAGCAGCCTCATGGGTGGGAGATGGGAGACAGGACTCTAGCTGGGCTTTGGCGCCATGTTCCAGAAGAAGTTCTGTACAGCTGGCACTGCCTTGTGAGCACGCATTGAATAATGGGGTCACACCATCTATGGTGATTGCATTTACCTAAACCAAACCCAAAAGCTAAGAATAAAACTCATAAATCACACATGATTAACTTGGTTTTGAAATTTCAAAGCCACACCATCTGCCAGCTGAAATACTTGGGAAGATGTGTGCAGTCAAAATGACAAAGTTTATTTAATTCATACCCATTGATAAAAGCTTTAAAACTTCAGAAGATAGATATGATGTGGCAGATAACCTACAGGAATAGACATCCAACTCCTGAAACTTATGGATAAAACATACTCAAGTATCAAATAAAAGCTAATTCAATCATTACGAAAGTTTCAGTAAGAAAAAAAAGAAAAAAAGTAACAATGATGCAAATATTGATGAAGTCACATTCAAACTATTAAAATTGGTCATCCTGTTTCTGAGAAGGAATTCAAGGAAAATTATCAAAAACTTAGGAAATACTATAGGCTTACACTTGTTCATCTATTCTCATGAAAACAGAAAATAAGCTAAAAAATAGTCTGCATTATTATGAAGCATGCTACTCTTCATACAACAGTTGGAAATCCTTTTAAGAGAGGGCTACATATTTATGCCATAGTTGGAAATCCTAGAGAAAGCTGGGGTGATTCAGTGACTTAAAATTTTTGTTACATTTTTTTGAAAGCTACTGACAAATAGGGAAAGAGAACTCTGTCTGACTCTCAGTCAGCAGCTGGGACACTGCTGATGTGAAAAGGTACTTACGTTGGCTCCAGCCTCCAGAAGAATTCTGGCACATGCCACGTGACCTCCCAGGCAGGCTTCATGCAATGGGGTCACGTGGTCTATGGTTACTGCATTTACATTATAACCCTAAATGTAACATAAATTGGGAAAGTGAGCAGAATGTTACACAATAGCATCTCCATAAGTATCACTAGAGAATTAAAGAATTCCCAGTTTCGTAGGATTGGTCAGTTCAAATGCTACATGGTCAGGCCTTTCATCTCTTCTCTTCCAGTTATTCCTAATACTTTTTTTAAAAGGTTTTTTGAGACAAGGTCTCAAAAAAGTTGTAGTTGAGGCTGGCCCTGAGCTCAAACTCAAACTCACATCACAGCAATCCTCCTGTCTCTGTCTCCCAAGTGCTGGGATTACAGGCATGAGCCACTATGCCTGGCACTGTGGTATGTGGTACTGACTGCTGCTGGGTGTGAGTCTCCACGCCCCGTATTGTATATGGTTACCGGGAATTGAGCCCCGGCCCTTGCGCTTGCAAGACAGGCGCCAGAACCATTGAGCTAAATCCCCAGCCCCTCTAGTACTTATTATAGATGTTTGTAAATTAAATTTACTAGAATATATTACTTCTACCTAATTGTGTTTTTGTCACTCTTATCTAACAATCCTCTAGTCTTTCTTTCCCCCACCCTTCCTAAACTGTAGTGTTCACTGTTCTACACTCAGCTAGATTTTTAAAGATTTTTGTCTTACTTCTTTGTTTATTAAAACTATATCTTTCAGTCCCATTCTATTACAAAGGACAAGATATTATTTTTAATGGGTGCTCAATAATCATGTATATGTACCATATTTTTATATATTTATCTGATGATAGCCGACTGGGTTGATTCCATACCTTAGCTATGGTGAACAGTGTGATAAACATGAGAGTAAAGATATTTCTTTGATATGCTGATCTCATTTACTTTGGAAGACTCCAAGAGATAGGAACATTAATTATGATGATCTTGTCAGTACACAGTTTATACCTGTATTGTAATACTACATTGTAATTCTTAAATTGTATAGCTGTTCATAGTTTATCAGAAATTATTTTCAAAATCTTAAAGAGATAGAGATCCTAATTGCTTTGATTTGATCATTACACATTTTATATATGTATTGAAATTTTCACACTGCTGATCATGAATGTATACAACTAAAGGAACAATAATAAAACCTCCTCAGCCCCATTTTTGTAGCACCTACTTCTACCTAATAATGTCTTAGGTATTTTCTTAAATAGATTTTGGCATGTTCTCTAGATTTTATTTTCCTATTTTTTTGTGGATATGCCTTTGTTTTGTTGTTGTTTTGTAGAATTAAGCATTGTTTATAGATAAAAATCACTTGCTTTGAGTGAAGATATATAATTACAAGTTGATCCAGGCTGAAGAAAATAAAATAAACTTTTTTAGCATACTGCTTTGTAAACTTCTGTCACTAAATAGACATGACTGAGTAATACGGTGGGGTTAAGATTTAGCCATAAATTCAAACTAGGGGTTAAAGCTGTCGATCCAATAACGGTTGGAATTTGGACATCTTCCTTAATCCACTAATACGAAGATTATCATGAGACTGTGCAGGTAACATAGCTACTGCTACAGTGTCCAGCACACAGAAACTGTTTTTATTTTATTATTAAGTCAAAACCAAATAAAAACTTAGAATATAAAAATTGGTATATAGATTCCTATTAAACTCATGAGATCATAAAATAATGAAATGTTAAGATGTGAGATTCTTTACCATCTTGATATCATTATTAATTGTCTATTGATGATCATACCAAGAACTATTATAACAGGAAAATCTTCAAGGCCAAATCCTTCCCAATTTATTGCAAATTATGTTAATCTGTAATACCAGAATGGATATAAAGAATCATGAAACAAAACTCTAAAATAATCACACCAAACCTTTGCTGCTAACAAGAGGAAATTTTTGAGATCCTTTAATTATCTCTTCAGAGGTCTCACCAGCAGGCAAGTTTGCTGTCTGCCCTAGCCCACAGCACAGCAGATAGCAAAGAACAGAAGCCTCGGATGAGCAGAAGCCCTTTTCCCAGCAGGCTCTAGGGAAGCTCTTCCTCTTCTGGCTGTAGGTCCAGGGAAAGGATATACACACTGAGAAACAGCATAGAAAACTGCCTGGGCCTCTCCCAGGTTTGACCTTTTCACTGGATTTTTTTTGTTCCTCTCCATCATCAAGTGAGGAGGAAAACAGAATAGTCATGTGGTTGTCACAGAACTGAACAGCTCTGGGGAATCATCTCATTTTACAAAGAAGAACATGGAGCTCGGATAGTGTGCAGGTCACCTGGAGGGCAGCCCAGGATCCAGTCTCTTGCATCCTGTTTACCCAGGGACTCAACTTCTTCTTTCTCACAGCCAGCCACCTAAGACAATCCCCTTCTTGATACTGAAGGTGAAGTGATATTCAGGAGCGTATGTGCATCTGGGGCAAATTGGAAGCTGAAACTCTAAAAGCTCAGGCCCAGTTAGACTATTTTGTGTAAACTGCAGATCTTCATAATGTAAAATAGCTTGTTTAGGCCTCTGATGTGATTAGTCCTGTTTGGATATTATTCGACTAAACTAAGTCTGTGATTAGTTGTACAATTATATAGAGTTAAACATGTTTAGAATTCAATAAATAATACAAAAATTCAGCTATCAATAGCTTAAAAACATGTATCAATGAATAAATACACTATATAAGAAATCTGAAATCTACATCTTTAGATGTAGAATTATACTGAAGTATTTAGGAAAAATATCTCAGTGATAAATAAGAAATTGTTGACTTGCCTTACATGGGTTACAATGAAAAGGCAGCAGTAAAACTTAAGCAATTTTATTATTTTTAAAGTTTATTTGGTTTGACAATGTTTTATGTCCATGGCAAGGGGCATATGTTAAATTACATGTAATATTTTACCTGTGATAATAATGTTCTCAGTGCAAGAAGACGGCCTTGACTTGCAGCTTCATGTAGTGGCGATCGATCTGCCCAGGAACCTATCAAAAAGAAAACCAAAGAAAATGAAAGGAAGCAAAATTTGTGAACCAAAGTAAACCGTTAGGCTCAATACATCCCCACATAATATAAATCATTCATGCTCGGCATTCAACAAGGTGACTCATATACCAGAAAACTTGGATTTTTATCTGAAGGGTCTATGTGGGCCGTTTCCGACTCCAGAGGACCATAGTGCTGAGCCACAGACCCCAAACTTAGTGCAGGGCCTACTGAATTGTCCTCCAAAAAGAAGGAGGATTAAGGGTAAGAGATTGAACAGAGCAAATACCAAACAAACAAAAGAACTATTTCATGCACTTTCAAACCACGTTTTATTTATTTATTTTTAATTTTTAGCAGTCACGGTTGCCATAACAATCACCCGCCCCTCCCCCACCCAGGCTACCGCGGTTGTCGTTCCCATCCCACGCGGAAGCCTGTCCTGGCAATGCACTGCAGCGCCTGCAGCATGTGACAAGAACAGTTCTAGCTAAGCTCCAAGTCTCAAATGTGCCATATGTGAGCTGGGGCCTAAAACATGTGTCAAAGGTCACAAGGGAATAGGGTCGGCTGTGGTTGTCGTGTTGCTAGTGGTGCTGAGGGTGCTTTCGCAGACTAGCAATTATCCGTATTCCAAGGGTGGTTGACCATTGGCACTGAATCCTTCCATTCTTGTGTCCTGGACATGTTACACCTGCCTCTGAGCTTGTCTCTTTTCCTGCGTCTTTGCACACCCTTCAAAAAAGTCAGTGTAACAACTGTGTTTCTCTCTCCATCCTCTCTAGGTACCCAGCCACCACCTGGAGACATACTTTCTCTTTTCTTCCTCACTGTGGCAACCAAAGTAGTTTTAAGAGACCATAGTTGGGTTAAGAGGATTTTCTTATACAGTAATTTAAACAGTGCCAACACTGGTCAGTTACCAAACATGAGAAATAATAGTAAAAGTTTTAAAGTGATTCAGTGTGCAGCCTATGTAAACCTGAAGGGATTGTTTAAAGCCTAATAAAGGCAACACCAATTAGAGTGAAAATCTTACCAAGGTAACATGATTGAGTTGCTAACATCTGCCTTCCTATTACCTCCTCCTCCATTTTAAATCTGTAGGATACAGTGAATCAGAATGTTTTTATGATGAATTATTCTAGTACAATTTAAATAAGCCATTCAGTTAGTAATCAGAAGCATAAGTCTTATGAAAAGCTTATCTAAAGTTTGTGCAAAGACATTAAGAAATTATTGGAAATACAGCTGCAATGAAAATGCTAGACTGGAAATAACACTGTTATTCCTACTTTTCAGGTCTTTGAAAAATTCTACATATCATTCTACCAGTGATTCCAGGTTATGGTCTTGACAGAACTTTGCCACAGCACCTTAAGTGGCACTCAGATAATTTCACTGAATAAAACATGAGGCACATGTTACCCAGGAATGAAACATGGAAGTGAGCAAGTGCAAGGGGCGGAAGTCAGTCTCCAACCATCGATCACTGTATGTACAATGATACCATAGGATTTTAGTGAAAATACAACTCCTAAGGGAGAGTACAGTATATCTTCTCTGTATTGTTGACTTATGAGTAATGACATGACAGCTAATGTTGAACAGCATTTATTATGTGTACAATAATAATCTAAGAGCTATGCATATAATTGCATTTGGTTTTCACAATGATTTGAAGTATATACCATAGAGTATATTGCAATAGAAGAACTAGTAATTGAGGCACTCAACTGTTCATATTTTCATCTGAAACAAGAATTATTGATATGCATTTCTGTGCATTACTTCTGTGCAGTATTCAATGGTGGTATTTTATAGCCAAATGTGAATTATAATGAACAACAATAAATATTCATAGGCAGGAGAGATTACAATGGAAAACTAATAACTTGTAAGAAAACAGAAGTGGTAAGTTTTAAGATATATTATGTACATACGCCAGCTTCCCCAAGGTAATCATTATATGATGCAAATATATACTAATAACACTTTTAAAACTTTAAAAAGACAAAACAACAACAACAGCAAATAAATTAGAACTTTATACTCTCAGTAAGGCACATAATGCACCATCATAAACAATATTCTTTGTTGACCTAATTTGAACTTCAGCTTTTAAGGTAAAAATATATGATGCTTTACTAATCATCCACATTGGTTTTTTTAATTATTATTACTAAAGACTTGTTTGCAGTGTAACTCTGGAGAACTCCAGGGCAAATATTTAATCAATAACATATGAAAATTATAATAACTTTACAGGTAGTTCACACATGTGAAATGCTATATTCAGTTTAATTGGCAGAGCCATAGCAAAGTATAAATTTTCAAATAATCAATGGTTAAAGATATTTCAATTTTAATAGTTACTTGCAATATTTGCAGCTAACAAGTTTTTGCTTTCCTGTATATGATACTACATCTTATTGTTTTTAATTTATCTGTAAAAGATACCTATTAAGTTATAGAATGGTGGCTCATTATCATTGTATGTTTCCATCGTTAGCAGCTCACATGACAGTTGAGCATATGTCAGAATTGGCAATAGCCTGGAAAAATGGTCTTTTGGGTTTCTCTCTAACCTTTTTCTTTCTGGCAGAGTGGAGGCCTTTTAAGGGGAAGCCAAATGTGCATCATGTCCAGCTGAGGGCTCCCTGGCCTCCCTCCCAGCCAGCCCTCCTCCACTGCATTCTACTGTGTTTGCTCATCAGTGTGACTGCTTTAGTCCCTGCACAACTTTAGCATTATTTGCTGGTTCTTCAGGGTGTTGGCTTGATTATTTAGAAAGCAGAGATGTAAGAGCCAGAACAGAGTTATTGCAAAATTTTTTTCTGACGGAATAAATAAATAAAGCAAAATCAATGACTAAAAAGGTTAATTTATAAAATATGCTTGATATCCAATGGAACACAAAATCTCTTACTCTGAATTCTGCTCACTTAACTTCCAAGAAGGCTCACCTTACTTACTTACTTATAATTCCTGAGAATATCTCCAATTAGTCTGGTAGCATATAAAAATCAAAATATGCTAGATCATGTTCCACTTTCTGTTTTGTCATTTCTCCTCCCTTTTCTCCACTCCAAAATCTAAAATTTAGCAATTATGAATTTTTATTTTTGTACAATATTAAATATATAATCTTTCAATATGGATATGCTTTATATCTGATTTATAAACTTTGTGAAGATCAGACTTAATATTTAATTTTTTAAAACTGTGTTAGATTATAATTTACTAGGGTAAAAACAACAAAACCACTTACAAAAATGGTCAATTTAACTCTAGGATAAATTATTCTGTGTGAAATTGTTTAGAAAATATCTGAGACTTCATCATGTTAATCAAATGCCCACTCTTATGGTCTCTGAAGCTACATAAGAGATGCCTCTGCTATATTTAGAAATAACACTACTTCTTAGACATGTGGTATATAATTTACAGAGTGAGAAGTTGCCCTGTTTTGTCAGTATCACATTGCTAGAGCAAAAACATTCACACTTTAAGATACATACAGTTTTATAAGGATCAATATTGTACCTAAATCACCATCTCCCCATGGCACTTCAAGCCAGCCACTGTTGAGGTAAATCCGACTCATATCTTTTAATTAACAAGAAAAAGTCACTTGTCATTTGCTACTTCTGTTCGGCCATTTTAAGGTGCTCTGAGATCCTTGTAATATGATCATTCACTCAAAAAAAAAAAAAAAAAAAAACAGCTTCTGAAAATCTGATTTATTTTCAAAATTTCCCTTCTTATTGATTGCTCCTCTTTGAGACATGATTCACCCTAATTATTTTTCTTCTTACAGTATACTCCCCAGAATGAAATAAAAGTGTTAAGACTCGCCCTCTGTCCGTGGCTATGGTGAACCTGGCTCACTGTCGGAAAGCTCCTGCCTGTCCCCAGCCTTACCACCATCAAGAGAGGTGGAGAGTGAGAGCTCAGTTAGCTGGGCTACTGGTACTCTCGAGGTTCAGTCACACCCATTTTAACGTAGTGTTCCTAAAATAGGAAAGGATGACATTTATCTCTAATGAAGAATTTTGAAGAGATGAAAAGCAGTGACATTTTTACATAAAATTTTAATTTCCCTGAAAAATGTTCATATGTTTTATAGCTCCCTTAACCATAAAATATTGTATGAACTGTCCTCTTCATCATGGAGGGAAATTTATTACGAAGCCTCTGCCACTTTAATTCAGGATCCTTGATTCTCATGATACATTCCATGACCCTTTTACTAAATTGAATACTTTATTTTTCTTAAAAAAAAAAAAAAAAGCTACACATGTGTACTGTTGGGCCCAGCAATTTTTGGTCCATCCATATTTATCAGTTTACAAATAAATGAGGTCAGCAGTCATTTACTTTCATTTCATGCTTTCAGATAATCAGGTTGACAGAACCATAGAAACCCTTGAGGTTGAGGTTAAGGAGAAAAGAACGTGTTAGCAAAACCAGGGCTTCAAGGACTGAAACTGTCCTTGTGTTTCTGTTCCCTTCACCTCTGAACATGTCCTCAGAATATGCGACACCACATCTGGAAACTCCAGATTCAGTTGCCTCGGTTTCTCTGGGAAGGCAGACTGAATTAACACCTACAGGGCAACTTCCTCAAGTGAGTTCTTATTATTCATGATCAATAAGCCCTTCACTAGATCATAAGCAGCTAACATAAGGGGTAAGACAGAACAAAAAAAGTAAAAAACAACTATGATTTACCTCAAGAAATGAATTAAATTTCCACCAACTGAAGGTGGTGCTTTCTCTGATGAATATTCAAAATTCAGAAAAAAGAGACCTAAGATGCTTTTGAAATATTGCTGCTCTTGGAAAATCACTTGGTTCCACCAATTCGCCATCATAAACACTGGTGTGGTGAGCAGAGGATGCTAACCTGCTAGTGTCTGAGATAGATCTGAAGTCTAATTCTATGGTAAATACTTATGAGGTGATTTCCAGCATCTAGTCAAACCCTGTTTCCTCAACTATAAAGACAAAAGGAGAGAGAAGAGAAAGAATAAAGAGGAAATACAGCAAGCAGGAGAGAGAAGAGTGAAAGGTAGAAACAAAGATGCAAAGACAAAAAACAGACACATAAAGACTAAGACAGAAAGCAATGGAGTTAGACTTTTCAAATTGGTTCCCAGGCGTGGTGCACAGATTCGAGCCAGGCTCATGGCCTTGAGAGGTAAAAAGATCTCAAGCAACAAGATAGTTCTTAGCTGATTTCCTCACATTCAGGAGAAACATTCCTTAAATTTGGCTTGATTTCCACACATTTTGGAACCTTTTATTCAAAGGATAATGTGAACTTAGCCAGTAGATTTATTAACAAGAAACAAGAGGAATGAAGTCCAGATGACACCCTAATGCACCAGCAAAGAAGCTTTATGATACAATATTTTCTCTTTCTACCTTACAACTCATTGTATGCTGAAGGGTCTGTTAATCTGTAATCTATAATTAACCAAATGAATGAAGAATTACTTTTAAAATGAAAAAAAACTGTGGAATTCCAATTTCTACAACATGATGTAGGAAGAGTATAAGGATATCCATATTTGAAATGATAAAACATGATACAGCAAAACAATTTTTGTCTTATTGGTTGTAAAAATGTTCCTTACCTGAAATAAAAACTTTAAAATACACAAATTATTACAATATATTTTATAGATATTACCATTTCATATAATTTAGTATATATTATTCCAAGTATTTTATAAACACATTTTTAATAATTGTTCATATTTTTTATACTACTTTTAATCTGTTTTCATTTAATAATATCACATGGTTTTGATCATTCCATGTCACCAAATATAATTCAACATAGATATTACAGTTTAAGTGATTATGATATGTATTTCATTGTGGAGTTAACTATTATTTATTTACTTGATTATACACCAATGGATGTTTAAGTGGATTTTACTTTTAGAAAATCATCATAATTTGTGAATATGTAATTAATTACTGAAAGTAAATTTTTAATACATGCCATCAAACTATCACCAGAAAAAACTCGGCCTATCTGAACTTACATTAGCAATCCTGGGAAACTCTGAAGCAAAACTTATCAAAGACTTTCTAAGATCTTTCTTTTTCTAAGTCAAAGCATTTATTCTTTATTATATTTTCAATATATTTATACTATGTCGAGAAGATTGCATACAATATATTGTTTTTACTTAAAATTAGATTTTAACTGATTTCATACTTTATTTTCAACTTCTCTCCAATAAACCTGTATGAAATTTATCCAGGTGAATCCAGCTACCTAATTTTATTTATTTATTGTTTGTTTTTTATCAACTCTCACAAATCTATTGTTCCTAAAACCTATGGTATGTTGTACTGCAGACTTACGTAATTTACTCATCATTACTTTACAATAATTTCCTATAGTCCTGTGGAACTTTTAAGCACTAAGGAGGGTGTCGTGACTATTTATTATTGCTTTCTTACATCTAACACAGTACACAGAGCAAATAGACAATAAATGACAAAATGTCACATTGTTATCTTTCTTGTCAAGTATTTTTCATTCAAGCTAGTGTGTTCTTAATTTTACTGTTAATTATATTGTTATAAAGTAACAAAAGGGCAATGCACTTGGGAAAAAGCAAAAAAGAAAACCTATTTGTTTTTTAACCTTTTAAAGAAATAATATTCCACTCTATTTAAAACTATCACTTATTTGTTTTTAAAACTTACAGTCACTTATAAATAATATTTTTCAAGCTGCACTGGTTACATTGCAAATAGAACTGTCATGTTTTGGCAAAGAGTGAATTTATTTTATTTCTAAATCTGTATTCCTAAAATTTAAGTTTTCAGATAATATATTGCTGTTCTACTGAAATTTACACTAATATCTTTTTCTTTTTAGAATATAATTACCTCCTGTTGCTCTCCCTTGGCACTGGACTCATTTTCCTTTATACCATAATTTTCTTTTACTAAACTTAATAATTTTGCCTCAGATCATTTTGAGACATTTGTTCTAGTCATGTTCTTGCCTACAGCTGTTGCTCTAACTTATATGATTTAAAATTCCCATCTTGCCTGCAAGTAGCCTTTTCTTGCGTAATAGCCGATTTCTATTTCCATAGAAAACACCTGCCAAAACAGAGGCAAAACACACAGAATCTAAAAGCTAGCAGTCCACTTTAATAGGCAATCATAAAAATGAGTCAGCAGAGGCATTTACTTAAAGCTGAAAATACAGTGCACTCTCTTGCCACGCCATACATTGCATGTCAGAATCCATGTGCTGGAAGCAACCCTGGTTTCCAGTTAGTATTTGCAACAACAGCTCAATATAATTTCTCTTAGAACACCAGCAGATTTGCAGTGCTTGCTCTACTAACCTTGACTGGTCAGAATACCCCAGCTAGCCTTTCGTTTGGAAGAACATTCCTCTATCCTCGCTAGCCTTCTTTTTGTGAGAATCTGCTTAACGCAGTTCCCTTCAACAGCAATGCATGCAGACATGGTTTGGTTGACGCTTCTGTCTGTGACAACCCGGTGTCATAAGCACTCTACCCAGAAGAAGTATTACCGTCTGGATTTCTACCTACTTTGCCTTCCCTTCAGACTTTAACAAGGATTCCTGTGTTCTGACTGGAAACATCTTTGACACTGAACTCTATTCAGAAACCCTGGAGCAGAGCTGGTAGATGCAGTGTGGGGGATGGGTTAGAAATGCTATAGCATTTTCTATTTTTAAAGCAGAGACTCGCTGTAGCCGGAAGTATTTAACTATTTGTGTGAAAAAATGAGTCAAATTGCTTTTCCTCGTGGAAACAATAGAAATGAGCTTGATCTTTAAAATATAAAAGCCTATTTAAATGATCTGGAAATGGATCAAATGTGTAATTATCCACTGATAATGTCTGCAAACTGAATGTATCAGCTAGAGAGCTTGGCTTTATGATAAAGAATTAGGTAGCCTTTTTCCCTTCATTCTCAAGAGAACAATACTATGTGTGCATTAGGGTCAGTCAGTAGCTTGGTCATATAATTTTGTAAGGATCTAAGTTTAGACTTGGCTCCAGTATAAAATCATTCACCTTATTTACAAAGGCATAGCTCACTACTGTGATTTTTCTCTGGAGGTCATCTCTAAACCAGATGTCAGCACATAATTTAAGGGCAGCTAAAATTTTTCACCCTAACAGGCAGAAGAAAATGTAGCTGGAGAGAGAAAAGGAAAAACTAGACATGTGCCTGTTATTTTTTGCTGGGATCGAGAGTTGAACAGGGCCCATGGTCCGTGGTACCACGATGGTGTCAGAGCGGCCTCCCAACGGCGATGCAGCCCGAGGATTAACTGAGCTGGTGATTGGGTTACAGGGGATTAGCATACTGAGACCTGCCTGGATAAGACATGGTGACCCAGGAAGAAGACCAGTCCTAAATAAGGACAAGATGGTCTCTGCAATAAAATCTTTAAAAAGGGGATACATTCTGTCACCCAGCCTTATTTTTTTTAAGGCACATGAGGGTCTTTATTACAAGCTTGAGCAGGGACTCTCAACTGTCAGATGCAGCGAATCAGAATTGAGAGCCCCGCCTCATTTTTTTAAAAAATTCAAACCTTTATTGGTACATTATGAATACCACATTATCATCACATTCAACATTGAGAGTTTGTACCAGCCTCATTTTAATCAACATTTTTAAGGTCCTCACTTCTGCTGCTGTGTAAAGGGAACAAAACTATTGGAGTACTCCATTAACAAATGAAGTGGAAGAAAAAATTCCATGAATAAAACTATTTCTCATGTATTACCCTATTAGTGTTGGGGCTATATTACACTGCTGATAGTTACCTCAAAGAAATCACTCATGAGTACCAAGAATATACTTTGCATATCTCAAATTAAGTTCTGATTTATGGTTTATGTGATCTAGAGCAAGCAGTTTAATGAAGAATTCAGATGTTATCCTTTTTTTCTGGCTCTAACATTCTTGACTCAAATTTTATGATGAATGCAAAATGGCAAAACTGCATACAATATATTGTCTTTACATAAAATTTACATAAAATTTATTTACATAAAATTAGGTATTCCCAATATCTAGATATTCCTAGTATTCCCCAAAATAATGAGATATTACCAATATAACTCAAATTCAGAAGCAGAATCAACCAAGGCAATATGTGTAGGTGGTATATTCCTCATGAGGTTACAAAAGAATAAGGTGTATATACTCAAACCACTGTCTCTAACCACTGGAATCTTGTCCCTTAATTAACGCCCACAGAGGGAGAGTTATGACCTACATAAGCCATATATTAAATGTAAATACTACCTTTAAGTTAATAACATCTTTAAAAATCAATTTCAAGCTTATGTCTTTTCACTTTATGCTTATGCAGTTGTTAAATTAGCACAGTACAGAAAACTTTACTATAAATATTGGGGCACGTTTTGTTCTTAGAGAGTTTTGGCAGCCTATATGACAATCCACTTGTATGTTTTCTCCTGCTGTGTCATGTACCCTGGTTGTTGGGACTGAGTCTATGGATCTGTCATGTCACACATCTACCTCTCACGTGGCACTCAAAATGTGTCAGTTTAGGAGTAATTCAAATACAGAGTTCCAGAACTCTTTGGGAGATAGTAGACCTTCCTAGTGCAGTTGGGGAAAAATTGTACCTTTTGGAGGACAATCAATATTTTTTCTTTTCAAAAATTTTAAACAGACCAAAAGCAAAATTAATTTTTAAAAGTGGCTCTATGGAATGGATTCACTAGCAAAAACATTTAATAGATTGGGTATGTCCAATGTCTATTGTGCTCAGCTCTACTTAATTAAAAAAAAAAAAACAGTGAACTGCAGATGTTCAGAATTCCTTTTCAGGTGACACAATATCAATGTATATGGGGGCATGGGTGGTAGGATGAGCAAGGGAATGGGAAAAAGTGGAATTAAGTTGTCATATACTGATACAAATTCTCGTTGTTGAGTGCAGTCATCATGTGTATATGTAATGTATCAATAAAGATTTTAATAAAGGAAAAAAATTGGAAAGTTCATTGTTTCCAAGAAGTGGCATTTAGGCAAATGAATGAGTGAGTGATGCTGAAATAAAAGACTAAGAAGGTTTATTCTGATGAGATTTAAGTCATACAGAAGTGTTTTGCTGCTGTCAGAAAAAGAAAGTGAAGATGAATATATCCTTGCTTAGATCTGATTGGCACATTCACCCACATTTAACTACAGAATGCTATAAATATATCTGTGTAGCTAGCATCCAGTTTCAACTTACTATGAATCTTAATTAGTCTATAACCTACCCACTTCTTGAGAAACATTTCTGGAATTGTTTTGAAGCAAATCCCCTCTTTATCCACCAACATTTCAGTATGTGTGTGTGTGTGTGTATATATATATATATATATATATATATATATATATGTATATATATGTATGTATATGTATATATATACATATACATACATATATACATTTCAGTATATATATGTGTATATATATATGATGAGGATTATTTATAATTATAATGACAATATCATAACCACACAGAAACAGTCATTCTAAAATTTTGATAAGTACAGATTGGAAATTTTCATGTTATAAAGAGAGACTCAGACCTTAAGTTTAAATTGATATAACTTTAAGTTCCTTACCTTGTGACAAGAAACTTCCACCTTTCCACTTTTAAATGTCTTCTTTAAAATGTAAATCCTCATCTTTGAAAACCATTTTCTTTCAATTAAAGGGCCATTAAGTACAAGATAAAACCTTCAGCTTATGTCCTCACAATTATATCTAACATTTTCTTTTACCTATGTCAAATTTTCTCTCTTGGAAAGACACATCTGGAATAGGCCATTATTCAGTTCTGAGAAGTTGTGATGTTTCATTTCTGAACCCCATGTTTGCTCTATTTTATTTTTATTCTGTTTCATTTAAACACAAATGGCTATATCTGTTGATTTTTGGCTGTGCATGAAGGCAGATGGGGTCTGAGGGTAAGTCTGACTTATATATCTTGAAGAAATAGTCTTTGTTACCCAACAGTTAACCTCTGTTTCTAGAGTGTACTATTTTCTACTTCTTATATAAATGTTGCTGGGACACATACAGGCCACAGTCTTGTGGTCTCTGGCGTTTCCCCTCTTAATTGGAACTGAGTTGGAAAAGCTACAAGAGTCTGAAAAAAAAAAAAAGAAATATAGAGAATATCTAGTTGCGATCATTAAAAACCACATACATCACAGAAGGGCCCAAAGACTGTAAAGAAGATAATTCTATCACTATGTGTGTGCAAGAATTTGAGAGGGAGCATTATATAAAGAGATATTTTCAGTTTGACATAATTACAAACACTATAAGCATAATATGACATCTTATAAGTATAGTTTGAATAAATCACATGGCTTCATAAAATATATTTTCATTATAGATCCTGAAACAAATGGTAAAGGGCTTCTGTTGAGAAAATGTATCCTCAAAGTCAACTTTAACAATGAAGAGTAATTTTTTAGCTAATACTTAAAGAAGATTTTTAAACAAATTTTGTTAATACTGAGAGCTAAAGTCTTGAAATATGTAAATCTTGTATGTTTTAAAAGAAAAATGCAGCCAAGCTAAGAATATTTTAAACTACACTGAATAATTGTAAGAATGTTTTAAAGACAAATTCGTGCAAAACAAAAGAGAGGAGAAAACTAATTTTGAATGCGTAGGTGATAAAACATGGAAGACTTTTGCAAATGTTAGCTACTAACGTACATCAGGTGACTGAATATTCAGGCTTTAGTAATGGGTCAGTTAAGTGTTGGTCACTCTGAGTATGTGGAATAATGATTTTTTGTTACTAATTGCGTCTTGTACCACTAAGGAGCCGATTTCGAAGGTTCTGCCCTGGCATAGGGTTCGGAGTCACAGAATCAAAGACTGATGTAGGCTGCCAGACTGCAGTGTGCTCTGAAGGGCAGGAGAGAAAGGATGAAATGGAACTTTCAGAAAAGACCAAGAACGGTGCTGGTCAGTGTCCCATTCTCCTCGGTGAAGGTGGCCTGGAGAAAAGCCGAGCCTTCAACATCTCGCTACACAGACACCCGCCCCCGGACTCAGACAAGCGAAAAGAGGAGATGTGACAAGGTTTCGGGTCTGGTCTTCTGAAGGACAGACACGTGCAAGCAGCCACAGCCCCGGACCCACCAGTGGACTTCTCAGTATCGAATGGCAGCCTTTCACGGCCAGACCTTGCCCTGACTTCTCTTCCATCCGCTTCCAACACACAGCAGCACAAGGAAAGGAAGTAGTTTTAGCAGAATTAAATCGACGAAGCACAAAGCCTTTCCTAAAGAGATAATGAACACAGAGGAGCACATGCAAAATGATCTTACAATAGAGGCACTCTTGAGGCAGCGCCCCAAGTGGACAGAAGGAGGAACTGCTTTCCTTTCCTCGATACCCTTATCACAATGCTGCACTATGTTCTCCGACTGCCAGATAGGCTGAATTTCTGTTTCACGACTAAGAGAAGCAAGTGACTGGTCTTTCATCTTTGCAGAAGAACAACTGTTCGTGTTTATGGAATGGAGCACTCAGATGACGTACGAATTTTCTTTCAGGACAGAAAATGAGCAACGTGGAAAGGGTGAGGGTATCGTAGACAGGTTTTCTCGAATGGCCAGGCAGCAAATGGCTGGCAAGACGCTTCAAAAGACATTAAGGGAGCCTTGAAAAGGAAGGAATAAATAAAACATTGTGTGCAAGACCACAGGAATGTTCTCAGGTAACTGCTCCTGCATGCTGCTTTGTGGCTCGGGGCAGTTCTGGGCGGTTCTGTCGAGTACACGCTCCAAGTTCCAGAAAGGGGTAGCTGAGGTCGTGGGTACAACAAACTCTAGGAAAGGTAACTTGAGTTTTCTGCGATAAAAGCCTTTTTAGTACAAACAGGGATTCACCCAAATTCAAAATAACATGAAAGACTCATCCTATTTGGGGGCTAAAAGTGGACCTAGATGCCTTCGATTTTAATGATTTAGAAATGGCTGCAAAAAGCCTTATTAGTTCAATTGAGTTACAACATAGTATGCTGGCCGTGTAGGGCTTTATATTCAAACTGTGCAACTTCTACTCTGTAGCTCTCAAATTGAGCTTCCGGACTGTTTGAAAGGCTAGCCTCTCAGTAGCCTTCAAGAGATTCAACATTCACTGGTCCTATCTACATCCCTTATTTTGAAGATCAAGAGGCTAAAGCCCAGAGGGGGTAGATGGTGTCTTCAAAGTCCCCCACAGTCTCTAGCAAAGCGATACTAGAGCTGAGATGGGTTGTGTTCACCTCAGCTCTTTCTAAAGGACTCTTCTACTGTGAAGTAACACGTGCAGATGAAACTAAACCAGGGAATGGAAAACAAGCAAGGCAAAGAAGATCTAATAGCAGCATCTGCATTAGAAGGTTTTTGCGAGGATTAATTTTAGAATATGTTTAGAACAGCCCTTGGGTGTGTATGTCAGAACAAGGTGAGCAATGACTCTTGAATGATGACTCTTTTTGGCTCTTTCATTTTCTTTGCTCACTTTGTTTGAACACTCTTGTAACTTGAAATTTTCAAAGGGTCATAAATCCACACAAGGAATGAGGTCAGCAACCTGTGTTCTTTAGTGTGACAGCAGCTGGCAGGAGAAAATCTGATATGCACCATGGATAAAAACCTAATGTAAAAACAGTTCTACACATAATCTTTCTGTTCCCCATAGTGTATCCGTGAACGATCTTAACACCACAACCATATGGTCATGGAAGTTTTGGGTGCTGACAGGAATTGGAGTGTTTATGTTGCTTCTTTTCTTAAAAATTCAGCTTATTTTTAAGAGTGCCTCTTTGATAACTCTCAAGAACAGAAAGCATAAAAAAATAGGAGTCTGAGATATCCTGGCCTCTGCTGTCCACATAGTGTCACATGTCAAGCTGGCCTCATATGCCCTGGGCAGGTCAGTCCTGGGGGCCTTGCAGGGGCAGGGGTAGTGCTTCCACCAAAAGGAGGCCTGACCATTAGGGGGATGCTGCTTTTTCCTCCCTATTATTATAGTAACTACAAGAAGACAAAGTGTTCCTCCTTGTGTATCCTAGGTCTCCACATGGATAAATCTGCTAGATGCATGCGTAGGCAAAAGCCCAGCTTCTATTTTCTGTTTGCTTAGTTATTCCTACTACTTTGTTAGCAAACAGTTGCTGCAGAATTTGGATCACATGACACGAAGTAAATTAGAATTCTAACATTCACAGTTGTAAGGGTTTTGAACAGGTATTGAATCTCAGTTTTACATCAGCCATCTCCCTTTTTTCTAATCCTTAATAATGTCCTGATCCGCTTTAGAGAAAAAAGAGGAATCTTCTCTCAGCTCTTCTGATATGGGGTATTTGTAGTGTTTCCTGACTGCTGCACCAAGAAGTATCCAGTTAAGGATCTAATTTTCAATAAAAAAGGACATAATATTTAGTACTCCTATAAGACTGACTTAGAAAGTATAAAATATTAAGAATTAAAATATATTCATTTGTCTATTTATTTTTTGTGGTCCCAAGCATCAATCAAATATATTCATTTAAGATGAAATGGGGAACAAGTCATGCCTTTGCCAAAAGGAAGCAATCTTGGAGTTACTAACATGAAGAATATGTTCATATATGTTAGGAGCCATGAACCAATTCCAGTTAAGAAGAAATATGTGAGGATTTATTTGTTTGGATTGGGGGTTGTTAATGCTGATTTTATGGAGAGAAAAGAGCTGTAGACTATTGCCTATTGGAGTGGTATGTTCTTCCAGCCCACATTTGTGCTTTCTCATTGGCTCCAGCACTGCAATCCTGTCTGTCCTTATCATAAGGCCAAAACATTTAAAATGAGGGCACTAACTATAACCATAATGCAGCAATTTCTGAGTAAAACTGACCACCTCTTAGTCTACTGAGTACAAGCCCGAGATGTACTGCACAGGATGATGAGGCCAGTTCTATGGAAATTCAACAACTTCTCCGATGAGTTGACCTTGACGGCTCAATGATCCAAGTCTATCACAATAAAACAGCTTTTGAAACTACAGTCCCAATCAATGAAAATCACCAGAATTTTGCCCATCCCAGAAAAATCACATAAAATCTATTTTTGTACTTATTCTGTGAATATTAACTTGCTCACTCTCCGCATCAACTGCTGACTCCCTTTAGCTAAAGTCCCAACCTTCCTGAATACAGTTCCTTTTTCCTCCAGTAACACATATCCTCTGTGGGAGTATGTGTGTTTGCAGTTTTTGTCCCAGTCTCATTTCCACCAACCCTGCTATCAATTCTAGCAACAGAGAGTGTGAACTAAGGCATGACATAGCACCCCTTGGAACAAGAGGGGTCAGGAGACCGGACAATTTCACTTCTAAGTCAGAGTAGAAGGATTTACAAAACAACAAAGTTACTGTGCTGAAGAAGATGCTTACTTCTTTTTGATTCTCATGTTTCTCTCTGTATACGATATCAATCACATAATATTTACTGGAAATATAGCACATAGGAGTTCCTCAAGTTAAGAAAATGTAGTCTGAAACATTTGTTCTAAAAGATGAAATTTATTTCCAAAGAGAATCCTTTAATAAGTTTAAATACTATAAAAAATCAATATTCAAAAAATAATATTTTATTAAAAGCTATTTTATGTAACATAAAACAGCTGTATGTTTATATATATACATGTTTATGTGTATATATACATATATACATATATTTATATACATACATATACACATTGAAATTTTGGATCTGTAAGTACAGCTTTTAACACAGCTAACATTTAGCTGTTTTCAAAATGTAGCCATTCATGCTGGCCGTGGTAGCTCATGCCTATAATCCCAGCACTCAGGTGGCAGAGGCAAGAGGATTGCTGTGAGTTTGAGGCTCGCCTGACCTTTTTTTTTTTTGAGACAAGTGAGTTCAGGGCAAGCGTGAACTACAAAGTGAGACCTTGTCTCAAAAAAAAAAAAAAAAAAAGTAGCCATTCTGTGTAACTACAGCCATACTTTTATTATCACACATAGTTCAATTTCTAGTATGTCAGAAAACATATGACCATTAGTGTATTTTCTCCATTATTTTGACTGTCCCATACCATTTTTATTCAGAAATACCTCTCTCAAGTTGAGAAGTCTTCACTAGACTTCTCCCATTGAGAGAGTTTTTAATACTTCCTTGTACTCAGACTAAGCTTTCAGTAGTAACCCTTAATTTTTGGCTTTAGTTTGAGATTCACATCTGTACATACGTCTGTAGGAAAAAAACTGCCTCTTGTTTTTCTTCAACTAACAACTTTAATTTCCTGTTGCTTTGATCATCTTTTCTCAACTGTAAGCTTTATAGTTTAATGATTCAAGTGGAAGAGAGAAGGCTATTTTTTTCAGTTCTTTTCTGCAGAGATTCCTAACCACCTCAGATTGACTTTGCAGTTGCTCAGAAGAGAAGCAATTGTTCCAGGCAACCATAGCTCCCTCAGGAACACTTTGTAGAGCTTTACAGAGCACCACAAAAAATTTAAAATATAGATCAGACCTTAAGACTTTTCAACAATTCTGTTAAAAATTCCATATCTTTATTTCCAGATAGATAGAATCTGTTTATTAAAAGACTAGTCAGTTTCCTCTTTCTCAAAAGAAACAAAGCTTTTCATTGGATACATCTGATGAAAAACTCCACTTTGGCCACGTCTTGTGGAGACCAAATGGCGGAAAGGAAGCAGCAAATCCCTGCGCTAGCTGACTCAGCTCTTTGCTGCTCATGTTGTCATTGTTATTTGTTTTACCTTCTCAGCTGCCAGGGATTAAGAGAAAAGAAAAGAACAAGAGGCTTTTTTAAAGGGTGGCTTGGCAGAGGGTATTAATATCTCGTGCCTTGGTATAAATGGACATTAAGCATCTTCAACTCTCATTTCTGTGACTCTGAATATTAAAAAAATGTCAGCAATAGTAACTGCAATAGCACACTGTGACCAATTCATTACAGCACATAGCAACCTGAGCTTCCCAATAATATCGCCATGAGCAGTTCTTTTCACTGGATTTGCTCAGAAAAACATTTCTATCAAAGAACTTCTGCAAAAAACATTTATTTCAAATAGTAAGATCAGTGAAGCCATTTCTGAAAGTATTTAAAAAATTTCCAGTTCTCAGCTAGACCTCCAGCTGTGACACTCTCTCAGTCCTGAGCACACCCATCAGCCTATGCGTTGCTTCTCTCTAGTCTGTGGAATGGCGCAGAGTGTCTCGTCTTCTGTCGTGACACACACCACTACAAATAATGACATGACTGTCTAGTGCGTTTAAAGCATAAAATGGCCTGCTTTTTTTGGTTTTATGGATGACAGACTTTAGTTAAATAGTTGAATAGTTAAAATTTGCTAATACCCTTCCCTCTGCATGGTTAAGATCAGTAGACAGAGGACACGGACGGTACGCAGACTTGATCAACCTGAGGCTTGACTTAGCTGCTTTTCCATATTCAGTGCAAAAGGACATTGTCACAAATAAAAGTGCAGCAGTCAATAGAATCCAGTTTGAAATTCTACTTCTTCCAGTTACTTATGGAAAAAAAAGAATGTGACAATTTCTACTCTTTCCAGAGTTTTGACTGGTTATTGTTAAAGGAACCTATACCTAAAACCAACCATTTAAGATCTTGAAGCACCTAATAGGAGAACATGATGGTGAAATACAACAAATGTTTAACAGTAGGAAAAAAATATCTCTTCTAAAGTCAATGTAAGTCCTACAATAATACTTGTCTATCTAATGGATATGATATTCCAAGAATGTGAGAGAGAAATCTGAGTAAACTCTACATAAGATTTTCTGCACCCACTGTTGTTTGGCTGGTTTCTTTCAGTAATGGTAAGTAATCATAAAATCACTCCTACATAAGAGTTTACAAGAGGAGCAACTTTGTCATAAATATATATAGGTTGAAAAAGAGAGGGGGAAAGGAGGGAGAGGGAAATCTTCACTCAGTTTCTTTCTTTTAGATCTCGGGGAATCTCTGTGAAGCAGTACTCACTCTATCCCAGGCTCAATAGATCTGTGATTCTATGAATTTAAACTCAAAAGGAGATGACAAGTTCGTCTTTTCCAAATTCGCCATCGGAGGGTCACAGCCACAGAGTTTTTTTTTTTTTTTTTTTTTTGAGACAGGGTCTCGCTTTGTGGTTCAGGCTGGCCCTGAGCTCAGCCTCCAACTCACATCACAATTCTCCTGCCTCTGCCTCCCGAGTGCTGGGATTACAGGCGTGAGCCACCACGCCCAGCACTGTGGTATGTGGTACTGGTTGCTGCTGGGTGTGGGTCTCCACGCCCAGTATTGTTATGTGGTTACCGGGGAATTGAACCCGGGTCCTTGCGCTTGCAAGACAGGCCCTGGAACCACTGAGCTAACTCCCCGGCCCAGCCACAGAGTTTTTGAATCCAGGAAGACATTTATTTCATCATTTCATTCTAAACAATGCCTTCTGTTTTGATTTGACAGACATAATCATTTGACTAGTGAAAGAGGAAAGACTTTAGAAAACAGAAGTGTGCCTAAGTCCTCTCAGGGGTTAATCAGAGATGCTTTTGTTCATCCCAGAGGAGTTGATTCAGTCTTTATGGATCTTATAACTATTAATTCCTGAGACCTTGGAGCCTAAACCTCTTTAGAAAGACGGCAGCTTCCCTTACTGTGTCAGCCCAGCCTAGTTTGCTCTAATAAATAGGATTTTGTGGAGTTACAATGATGAAGAGCAGATTGTCAATGAGTGAAGCTTCACTTTAATTTTGTCATCGTCAGTTTTCGTTTCTCTGAAGCCGTACACTTGGCAGTCGAAGCGAGCCAGTGCTTCTGCTGGAGAATGCGGCTGGCATATCAGTGTTGGATTTCAGTCTGTTTGTGCTCTGCCCATAGTTTAAGACCATAAGCCTTCTGGAAAGAGGACGTGTATCTCTGAAAGTTTCTATTTTATTCAGGAGGTAATGGCGACACGCACATGTGAGCTGCCCTAACAGGGAAAGGATACCCTGCTGTCATGGCACATAGTTATGCACCTTCCTGGCGGGCCCCACGTGTTGACTGTTGTTCTAATCCCTAGGAAAGAATGTGGAAAGGATGTTCAATTATGACTCGTCACTGGCTGATTTGGTTCTAGAGAGATGGACATAATTGGGATGATATGACGAACAAAATGGGACAGTCTGTCTTCAGTATTATTTTATCCCTTTTTCATGATGCTCTTTCCTAAAACTCAGTTTATGAAAGTAGTTTCTCTAATAAAGAGATGAAATAGGCTGAGGAGAACCTTGTTCCCTCATACTACCCGTCTTTTTAATCTAATACTTTTCTAGAAAACTCTTAAATATATTTAGAAGAGAGATTTTCAAAGCCCAGTCCCACGGAAATCAATAAGGCTATTTAAGGTTGAAAAAGTACTCTATGTTTTTTTGTTAGCATAGATTTCATGAAATAGACTTATTGACATGTCCCCTGGAAAATTCTTTCAGTATTAACAATGTATCAAGTAATGAGATTCCTTATCTTCTCCCTCCCCAGTTGGTTATTATTTGAGCATTCTCGTGCTAAAAAGTCCATGATCTGCTCTGCAGCTTTGCTGAGAAAATGTTAGAAAAAATGAATAACTTCTTTGTGCAGCTGCTAAAGAACAAATGCCAAGAGTTCTGGGTAGCCAGTAAGCAAACTAGTGTCCCTCCATCCATCATTTTCTCCTTCCTTCCTTCTCTCTTTTTTTTCTTTCTTGCTTCTGTCCTTCTACTTCTTTCTCTGTCTCTTTGTCTTTGTCTCTGTCTGTCTGTCTCTCTCTTTCTCTGGAAGAAGTGATGGTCTAAATACTGCACTTGCTTTCAATGATGTAATTTTTCTTTTTCTTTTCTTTTTTTTGACAGAGTCTTGCTTTGTGGTTCACGCTGGCCCTGAGCTCAGCCTCAAACTCACATCACAATCCTCCTGCCTCTGCCTCCCGAGTGCTGGGATTACAGGCGTGAGCCACCACGCCCGGCACTGTGGTTTGTGGTACTGGTTGCTGCTGGGCATGAGTCTCCACACCCAGTATAGGTATGTGGTTACCGGGGATCGAACCCGGGTCCTTGCGCTTGCAAGACAGGCCCTGGAACCACTGAGCTAATTCCCTGGCCCAATATAATTTTTCTTTCACGGAAATATGGTTCCCGTGGCCTGTGGAATCTCTCTGATGTGGTATTCCATCTTCTCTGGCATATAATTCATGAAAATCATGTAATGATACATTACATCATTACACCAAAGACTTTATAAAACACTCTGGGTGGTAATAATTTTCGTCTTTAGTTATGGACCTTTCCATAAGCTGAACTCAGAAAAGACATTAGAACCCTCTTAATAGAACCATCTACTTTTGGGGATATGATTTGGAAAAGTGTCCCTTTATTTTCCCCCTTGGCTTTGACCACAATCAATTATGTATCTTCATCTTTAATATTTATACCTGCAGTTTCACTCCAAAAGAACCAGACTTCATTAATTCTCCACTCTAAGTTTTTCTTCTCTATATTCATTAGTTTCTTTGTCATTTTTGTAGCAAAGAAATATATATATTTCTACTATATATATTGTATTTAGAAATTATATATTATACTCAAATATTAGTATGTATGTACATATATAGCATATAACACTATACCAGAAATACAGCAGATATCCAAATATTACTAGATTAATTTTTTTTTCTTCCAGTACTAGACCTTGTGCTTGTGAGTCAGGTATAGCACCACTTGGCTAAATCCCTGAATGGATGGAATTCAATATGAAGGATATAGGTTACATCAATGAATAAGAATAATAGCTCATTTTAATCATTTATCATCTCCTAAAAGATATAATAACATGAGAAATGGTGTTACTATGACTTAGTGTTTACTCCTTTCTTGTCCTTATTATAAACAACTTTTAAGAGAGTAGATTATGTTGAGGTCCTCTACCATTATACATAAAGCCTATTTTTAATACGTATCAAAATATTTATCATTTTTTCAAAAATTTTAGCAGTGAGCATACTTGTTCTTTTCCTAACAATTAATTTTTCAAAAATAAAAATCTTAACTCTTAGGTAAAGCCTTAGCAAAAGATATATGATTTAGAAATAAATGAAAAAAGTGAAAACACTTAGTAAGGAGTGAACATGAGCAATTGGAAAGTCTTTGAGTATTCTGAAGGAGAATCATGCACAGTTGTGGGAGAAAACAATTATCTTGTTAGTACAACTGTTATTTAAATGATATAACCTAAGTTTAATTAGTCTTGGCTGTATACTTTTTTATGTACTCTCCCAGACTTTCTTTGAATCTTGTAATACACCCTTTGAGAAAAGAAACTGTTTTTTGGTAAGTTGATCTTCAAAGCCAAACAATGCCTTTGACTGAAAATACAAATATGATCATTGTATATTCTGTAACTAATGTGAGCAAGCAGTTAAATGAGCAAAACAAAAATATGTGAATATAATCCTAGAAAAAGTGATCCCCCCTAAGCCACAAACTATGTTATTTAACTCAGAATACTCACACATTTCTGCAAGATAGAGGGAGATATAAATACATTTGACAATGTAATTTCTGAACATGGAACTTCATCCCTAAATTTCCTCATTTTTAATTCACAGGATACAATACTTAACCCCCCCAAAAAATGCTGTCAAAGTTCTGAAAATAATAAAGCATGAATGAAATTGAAGCTACTTTAAAAAACATTTTTCATACTGGTTATCAAACTCAGGACTTTGAGCTTATGAGGCAGATGTGGCGCCACTAAACTAAATCCCCAGCTTGGAAGCTTCTTTTTAAAAGAAATTTTGGTGGCAATTTTGACTATAACAATGTTTTTCTTGTTGTCTTTGTTATACAAGAGTAATTCTATTGATTTGTTATTCTTATATAGAATTGTTTCACTTGAGTACTGAATGTATGTCTAAAAGGCATCAGAATATTTTTATACTTTATATAATGAAGGCTGACGTGGTTCCTATTGTGTCCTAAAATTTTTCATTACTGAGGTTTTGAGAAATTGTCTTAATGTAACTGCCTCATGCACAATCTACACAGCAGCACCAGAAATCACATCTAGAGAATCATAGAGATCACTGCTACCATTGCTGTAAATATACACTGTAAAGTTAAATTCCTTCCAAGTTTGTTTTAAACTGAAGATGGACTTCACTGGTGGAGAAAAATAAGAAATGTTATATCAAATTCTAGATCATTTTCCCAGGCTGGTCATTCTATTCTCCATAATGACAAATTCTTCTGTATTTGACTTTAGGTGGCACATTTACATTGTGTCCTATAAAAATAATAATTGTGTGCTGTTGGAAACCCTTAAACCAAACGTATGAAAACCCAAGCAGAAGCGTCCCTTCAGGTGACTGTCCTCACACGCAGCCTCAGTGTGAGGGAAGCGCCTGTTGAGGTTGAAGGCCACCAGCTTGCTTCTCCTGCTGTCTCTCCAGAGCACATTAACTCAGGAAGTTCTCACAATCTAAAATATGCAGGATCTGAAACCCAATATACCAGTAAAACTGCAGCAAATTCATATCTCTGAGGTTTTACAACTCAAAGGCCAGAGAGTGATAATGAATACTCACAAAGATGCAAATATAATAATTTAAAATATTCTACATGATGTCAAATGCACTAAAACACCCTGAAGGAAATGAAGCACATTTTTTGAAAAGTGGAAAACCAAAGCATAATCAAAAAAGAAAAGAAAAAATAACTGAAATTAAACAAATCAAATGTAAGTCTAGAAAAGAGATTTTTAACTCTAGAGCATCCTGATAATTTATTTAATATTTTAGAGTAGAGAGAGGGACCCATCAAATTTACCAAACAGATCAGGGTCCCCCTTCTGGAGGTGGCCTCGGCTAGGACCTACTGCACCTGTGTGGCTGATCAGACCCATTCATGGTTCTTTATTTTGGGGGTCTTTCTTTCTTTCTTTCTTTCTTTCTTTCTTTCTTTCTTTCTTTCCTTCCTTCCTTCCTTCCTTCCTTCCTTCTTTCTTTCTTTCTTTCTTTCTTTCTTTCTTTCTTTCTTTCTTTCTTTCCCATGTATTCATCATTGAACCAGTCTGGGTCCCCATCTTCTTATGACAAAACCTAAGTGTCCCATTATCCAGCTCCAAAGATTAAAACTATATAAATCTACCTCGATTATGTTTCTTCTGCATGAAATTAGTTCTGAAAATGTGAACCTGAAATTGACCCTTTCATTTTTTAGACTCATATGGCATTTGGTTTATCTGAAAGTGGTCATTACATGTGAACATTCCTATCTCTCAATTAGCATATAAATTGCTCAAGGGTAAGAAAAATACATTTTACCCTTTTTTTATATCCCAGTATTCATTGATTTAAGGTTCGTAAACTGACTACGTATTTGAAGGCAAAACTGCTTACTTCTCTAGAGTTCAAAATATAGATACTGTAAATCTATGTCTATAACAGAAGAGAGAAGTTGCCCCAGATGTGCCCATTGTGGGATCTTAGTGGTTCGTGGCTTCTTCTAAGCTTTGGAATGATTTTCCCAAATTAATATACTCCTCCACATCCAAATGTGTTCTCATTCTATAAACTATTTAATATTACAACTGAAGTTGTCTTCTAATTCTCATGAATATGAAAATATAGTGCAGTCAGTCTTCAAAAATAGATTTGGATTCTAACATAGAGAGATTGCAATTAGGACATTTAATAGCAAGAATGGTACAAAAGATAGTGAGGTAGAAAAAACTTAGTAAAGAATAAGTTCTTTTCATATTATGGGTTGATAAATCTTTGAGATAGATATATGGATTTGTAAAGTTAATTGGCATAACAGAGGGATCATGGAGGAAATCACTTAAGCTATTTTAATTACCACATAGCTTCTTCACATTCTGGTGCATGACACCAAGGTCTAAGCTTGACTGGAAAGTGCTTTGAAAAATTATTGAAGGTTCATCTCATACATTTGCGTGATTTGTGTTACTATCCAGAAAAATCAATTGTTTTGCTTCATGTCAAAGTAATACTGCTCTTGGGGAGGGCATCCAGAAGCCTGTCAGCAGGGTCTGCTATGATTATGAAAGACAAGAAACCACACCCCTCATCTCTCATTTCAGGAAATTTGGCAAGTGCACTTCAGAAATGTTGGGGCGCAGTCTGGCTCAGCCTTGAAAGTAGGAATGAGAAACCGAACTCAAAGAGGAAAGAAGGTGATAATCTTCCTCAGAAAGGAGGAAATTGATACATTATCCAAAGATAATTGAACCTGATTAGTCAATCTACAGATAAAAAAATAAATAAAATAATTTAATTATATAAGAAGAAAAGGCATCAGGGAGAAAATTTCTTGAGTAAAGAAGAATTTTTTTTTAGTAGTGAGAGATTAAGAGTTTTTGTAAGATATTTGATTTGTTCTTTATGAACTTGGATACTTCTTATAGTCATATTGAATAAAAATTATTGGTGCAATTTTATTCTTAAATACATAGATTAATGATAATCCTGGGAAAGAGAATTTTGTTAAATAACTCTAATATTAGAAAAATACTAAGGTGTTGAAAACTGTTACCATTTTATATCTCCAGGAAGTGTATTTTCTAACAGTGAGTACTGATTTCCTTCTTTCCTTTCATTCTGGGACAAAATTCTAGAGTTCTAACCAACTGGATTTTTAAAATCCCGTTTAGGATAAAACATATCCTAAAATAGAATCATTCGTACAGACACGGTCTTGGGAGCTGCTTCCTATGTTCCAGTGGATTTCCTTTGTGAGTAGGATGAGATGAGATTACATTAAGATGAGATTACATAACCGCCATCTTTGCAGTTGTTTTTGTGATACTGAGGATGGCACTAGAGCTTCTCACACACTAGCGAGCCCCTCACTGGGGAGCTCCTTCCCCCCGTGACTCTCCTTTCCTCTGTGAAAGGAACCAGATAGCTTGCCCTAAAATCCTTGTCAACACAAAAACATGTTTCTCCGTTTAGCTAATACTTCACTGTTTTACCTAAATCAATTTTCATAACATTTAGACAAGATCTGACTATTAAGTAATGAGCTTTAGTCTGCCCAAGAGAATAAACTGTACCACCTTATGATCTTATTCCCTGTTTTCCAATCTAATTTTTGATGTTTGCTGACTGACTTTTAAAAATTTTAGCTATAACATGTGGCAGTGAAGGTATTACATTTAAACACAATTATTCTTCTTCTGAGGCAAAACGGGCTAAAAGATTGACTATCCCCCTTCCCTCCAGACTCATTTTCCTCAGATTTCATGCTGGTTTTTTTAGTTATTCTTGTTTTGAGTGAGCATAGAAAATCTTCATTTCACACACAAGCAGACTTCCTCAGAAAAAGTGCATCTCTACCTTCTTCACACAGAACAGAAGATTTCCCACTCGAGTGCTGTTTCACTGTGTAAGCCTTTAACATTTCACAAATTGACCAATATGGGAAAATAGATTTTTAAGAAGCTAAGCTTCCTTCTCTGATGCTCTTTTTAAAAACTTGGCACTTTCTAATTATGTGGTACCGCATCTTGACTCTGAAAATTTAAATTGCTTTGGAGGCAATTTGGCTATAAAATGTTCACACATACCTTGATTCAGCTCAAATAAGAATAGAGTTGAAAGATTCTGAGAAATTAAGACATCACTCTGAAACCCAGCATCTGAGTCATTTTTACTACATAGAATATTAGTCCACTAAAATGTAAATGATATTATAAATTTTGAAGTCTATGATTAATGTTATTGGTTTTCACTTCATGTCCTACTTCAATTCCTCCTAAGAAACACAGGTGTAGTTGGCTACACACAGGTGAAATGTGTCAATTTGTGTTCTGTTTCTTTATCGTCAGTTTTTCACAAACAGCAAAGAGTAGCAATCCCTTTAGGAGAACACATGCCATAAATCTTGATTTTTGTGCCTTATTTTAGAATCGAATTATAAAATTATATGTAATAAAATCTTTATGTCCTCCATTTTAGTAAAAATTATTTTATTTTTAGTTAAGTATTTGATTTAAAATGATATAATGCTAGTTCATATTACACGACAATTTAAATATGGTTACTTCTAAAACTAATCCCTAAGACCACAATTTAGCAAGTGAAATGCTTGAAGTTTTAAATGTTTTCTAATAGAGTAGAATAGAATAATATACAATTTAGCTCACAATGGTACTTTGATTTTTTAAGGTGAATGACTACAGCGAAACGCAATTTTCTGTATTGATGAAGCAATAAAATGAGTACAAGCATTTTCTTTAATAGAAGTCTACAAAATATTTCCTCTGAAACAGTCCGGAAAGAAAACGTGTAATGTCCTGATTAGTCAAATGATACGGTGAACTCAAAAGAGAAGAGCATTATCGCGAACATACCTTGTCCTTGCGTTATCCCATAAAACTCATCCGCTATCCTCGCCGCTTCCTTGCGGTTGCCTTTCACAATGTAAAAATGACTGAGGATGGCAAGACTGATTTTCACAAAAAGCTTAAAGCAGAAAAGTGAAAGGATCGTAAAGTAGACATTGGATAATTGTTGAGCAAATGGCCGGGTTTCTTCTAATACCGACATCGCTGCCCAGCAGTTGGCGGCAGTCTTTGGTTAGATCCAAGTCTCAGCTGCGCCTGGCTCTGGTCCGGGATGCTCCTGAACAGCTGTTCCCGAGGAAAGAAAATATCAGCTGGTCATGATGCCTACACCTCAAAATATTTATACTGTCCGTAGACGTTCTTCACAACCTCCTATTGGTCTGATCAAATTCCGTGGAAGCGACTACATCACGTTCCGTAAGACTCCTGACTTTCCATTCTAGATATAAAATAACACCCGCAGCTCTGCTCTGTGTACCACGTTCCAGACATCGAAATATAAATGCACTTATTTTTCCCTTTTAGTTTGTAATTATAAGGAACAATCTGAAGATCTGATATATTGAGTGTCCATGGTTCATGTAAATAATAGTGACAATATCAAAGGAAAACTTGAGTCATTCAACGCCAGACTTTAAAATGGTACCATTTGTTGACTATAAACTATATCAGCAAAGAGTCTGGGACTTGAATCTTAAATATTACTCCTCAAATTAGTGAATGATGTCATTTTCATTGTTGTTAGACAAATCTTGTTTTTCTCACAAGTGATTAGACTGGATTATAGATTAATAACTTCAAACTCTACATTCCCCCAGTGAATACTGTTTTCAGTTCCTGCTATGTAGCAAACATTTTTCTATATGCTCATAGATAATAAGTGTAATCAGCCCTTGCCACACAGTTCTCAGAGTACGAAAAAATAACAGATAAGATACTAGCTAAATATGAGACCAGTAATTCAGAACATGAGTTATCTAGTCTCTAATTGGACTATAGTATTTCACATGTGCTCTGGGGATCACGAAGAGCCATCTTTGAAGTAGTGAAGGTAAATTAGCCACATGTTCCTCTCTCTCATTAGCATCGGAATTGGGTCGAGCGTGTGAGTGAATCCATGACGTGGCGGCTCCAGCCAGTCTCCCCTCTAGCAGGGCGGTGCCTGACCACGCAGCGCAGGGCCAGCTGGCCCCTCACAATGCTCTGAGTCACTGCGTGACTTCCACCGGGCCCTGGAATCAGAAATAAACCCGCCTTAGTCACAGCTGAGGGCCCGGCTAAGGTTTCACTCCTCTCTCCTTACCAGTAAGTGCTATTATAAACAATGATCTCCACTCTATCAAGCAGAACCTGGATTCTTCTGGGTTAAGAAACACTTCTATTTTACCAAGGATGTTGTCATCCATGTATTAACTTAAAATACTTGTAGTTTTGCTGGGAAAAATGTACTGTACAATATTTAGAATTTGCTAACAAGGTGTCAAGATTTTATTTTCATAATTTTTAGTTCCCCTTCTGTATTTCTTTATTTGTGATTTTCAGCAAATTTGACCATTTGTAAGTCTTCTAATTACTCAAGTACAATTGAGGTCAAATGAAATGGCACACAGTAAATGAACTGTCATATACAAACAAGATGCTCTGTTTTTTGTATTGTAGACTTTCAAATAGCATCTTGAATACCTCTTAGTACTTAAAAGAAACATGAAAAATGTTTTGCATATATTTTCTGGGCATTATCATTTTCTAAAAACAGAAATTATTAGTAATATAAGTAGCTATTAAGATAAATGCTCTTAAAGTCTACCAAATTGAAAGGATGTAGTTGAGGTTTTATATTGACTAATGCAGTAAATCCCAGCAGTTTTAATCTATCAAATCAAAAAGTAGAAATTTAGCTCAACATTATGTAATAAGACAGATCATGTAAAAGATGTTAAAAATTCGATGAAATCTTTGTGTCTCACTGCTATATTTAAATACATTATATGTACATTTAGCATTTTATTCCATTTTAAGGTGATATTATTGTTTACCTTTTAAAGATGAGAAAAGTTGAATTTGAAATGCTTTGGTGATGTATAAAAGTTAATTATGAGAAACAGCACATTTTGAACATAGTACTGAGTCAAGAAATTTTTAAGTTGCTTTTAACATACCGTTTCTTCCTTCCTTCCTTCCTTCCTTCCTTCCTTCCTTCCTTTCTTCTTCGCTCCCCCCATCCTTTCCTCCTTCCCTTCTGTTTTGAGACAGCATCTCACTAAGTTGGCTGTGCTTTCCTTGTATTTGCAATCATCATGTCTCAGCTTCCCAGGTAGAACTTTTTATATATATACATATTTATACTTTAACTTAGCAAATACAATCCATGCTTACAGAGACTGAAATAGTGACACACATTCACACACACACAAAGACATTGCTATAACTTTCTAATTAGGAACCTCAGCTGTTGGTGTGTGCATATACATGCTGGAAATGCGAAGGAACCTGGCATGTGTTCCTCACCTAGGAACAAGGAAGGAAGGGAAGGTCGAAGGTCACCTAAAGTTGAAGTTGGTGTGAGGCTGCATTAAAGTGAGACAGGGGAAGCAGAATAGGGTCATCAAAAGCCAGTACATTAAAAGCACCATGTTTAAAGTAGGGTGAAAAGAACAAGAATGAGAACAAACTAATGCTGAAGTATTTAGCAGAAGATTACACTTGTTGAAGTAGAAATGATGTTGTTCTAACGAGACTTCCCACGGTAGCTCTTCTCAGTCTACTGCTCACATATCAGCACTGAGACAGGCCCAGGGTCCAGGGTGACCCCAATCTTCCTCTATGCCAGTCCCTCTGATCATTCACCGCATGCATTTGTGTCATGCATAGGCCTCCCTCAAGCCCAGGCGTTCACTCCAATCAGTATCCAGCAGGTGATGTTACACAACGCAGGCTAAGTTTGCAGAAAGTCTGTAGCACGTTCTCCAGAAGAAACTGTGTAGAGCCCCTCAAGGAGTCCTAATTGCACTACTTAGGAGCAGTGTGAACATTGACACGGTTTTTAATCTCTGGGACTTAATAATTATATTACAAACTTGTGGGAATGTATGGGAAATTACCTTACCTTTTATTTAATTTCCTTTGAAAGACAACCACTCAACTTGTGAGCCCCTAGTTGTACCACCCTTTCTAAAATAAGAAGTCTGCTTCCCTAATAATATTTCATACTACTGTTAGTAATAATCATGCTCTGCTCTGCTTTGTAAATCAACATATAGCTTTTTTACTCTCACTCACACACAATTTATAACCACTTCCTGTGTACATGGGACTGTTGAGCACTGATAACATGACGGTGAACAGGTAAAAAAGGTCATAAAATATTCAGATTTATTTAAATACATATTATCTTTCAATTTTGCAATTTGTTAAGCATTTTCCTTTAAAACCTGGAACAAAATAGCAAGAAAAATTTGAGAAGCCTTCTTTAGACTGCCAAGCTCAGCATTAATGTAGTATTTATATTGTTCCTTTGTCTTTCTCCATGCTTGAACACTTCTCAAACCTCAATTTTTCCTCATTAATTTTGTCTGCACTTTTTGCATGGAAACTGCCTCCCTGGTTAGACTGATTAAATGCTATGAACTATCCCTAGGAGAGCTCCCTCACCTGGCCAAAGTCTGTAATATCACCAAGGCCCTTAGTGAACTTAAAAAATATTTTGCGAAGACAAAGATGAATGAATATGCATTACACTGAGGCGCATGAGATGAAGTCTATCTTAGTCTTGTCAATGTCCAGGGCAGGTTGACTCCCAAGGGTACAGAGAATGCTGAGAAGACAAAGACACCCTTAAACCTGTCATATATTTGCTGCATGGATTTGCCAACTCAAATATGGAAAAAATGGATAAATGAGCAAACATTAGTAAGGATTTGGTTGGAGTTCAAAAGTCTTTAATTTATTTCTTTTCTCTGTCATTCATTTGTATGAGTATCTTTAATTTAACAAACTTGTTAGTCAAAAAAAGACGGATTATATTTACTCATTTTTTTTTGTATAATAAAGCATTTGCAGCATATGTAATGGACTTCATTGTGTATTTTAAAGTTATTTGATACCATGTTGTGGTTGTAAATCTGACAAGTTCCTGAGAGGCAGTACTGCCTCTGGAACCACAGAATGTGAGTTTGAATCTCTACTCCTTTACTTCCATCCTGTGATCTCAGGAACTGAATCAGCCTTTCTATATTCTTCCTTCTTTATTTGTGAAATATGAATATTGATAATAACTATCATATATGTTTCAGAATTACTAAATAAGTTAACATTTAAAACTAATGTTTAGCATATGCTAAATGCTTTATAAGAATTTATAAAATAAATGACATTTAAAATAACAAAAAGATTCATATCACAGTGACATATATGCA
The DNA here is from genome assembly GCA_004026965.1 of Petromus typicus. Taxonomy (NCBI): domain Eukaryota; kingdom Metazoa; phylum Chordata; class Mammalia; order Rodentia; family Petromuridae; genus Petromus; species Petromus typicus. The sequence goes on along the minus strand of PVIR01009571.1, from coordinate 2,890 downwards.
CCTATGTTTATAGCAGCTCAGTTTGTGATTGCTAAATCTTGGAAACAACCCAAATGCCCATCAACTGGAGACTAGATAAAAAAGTCGTGGTTCTTCTACATAATGGAGTATTACTCTGCCATAAAAATGATAAGTTTGAATCATTTATACTTAAATGGACGTACCTTGAGGATATCCTCATAAGTGAAATAAATAGGGCACAGATGTGTAAATATCGAATCTTTTCTCAAAGATGTAAATGAATTCTAGAATTATATGTTATATATTGTGAAATAGAAAATACTCAAAGCAAAATGGGGAAAAGGGGGAAAATTAATGAGATTATAACAAGAAAGGAAACAAAGTTTATGTATATAGGGGGTGGGGGTGGTAGGGTGGGTAGGGCTATGGGAAAAAATGAGAATTAAGTTGTGTCATATACTGGTACAAATTCTCATTGTTGAATCCAATCATGATGTGTATATGTAATCTACCAATAAAGATTTTAATTAAAAATAAAAATAAATTAGAACTTAAAATAACAAAAAGCATTTAAACTAAAACCTACTGGTAAAGGCTAAGATGTAAAATGATATTTAGTGTGTACCTTGATGCAAAAAATTTCAGTAGTACAGAAATGCCTTAAATTTAAATATGAATGTCCATAAAAGTTAAACTATGAAGCATAAATCTTGAGAATCTGTCTTTTTTCCACTATCACAATGTATTTATATTGTTGACCTTAAACTTCATATAAAATAAATGATATAATAGGTATTAACTTTTCTACTTGTTTTGAAGACTCATCCATGCTTGTAGACACCAGTAGCTCATTCCTTTTATTGTTGTATTCCAGAGCTCAACTTACTTTTGCACCTGCTTTTCAAACATGTCTAGCACTGATTTCAAAAATAAACATGCAAAAAGAACATAACAACATGAATGAGAGCCAGAATAAACAGCAGAAACAGACCCACAAGCCTTCCACATTATGAAAAGTTCAGAAAATGACTATGCATCAATTATTTTACCAAGTGCAGCTGACATGTAAAAAATATACAACTGTCAGACTAAAAATACATGACATATCAGTTCCAAGGGTTACGATTATTAACTGATTGGATTGTTCTATGGTTCATGCTTCCAAAACTCAAGTCAAAATATAATTTGGTAATGGGATGGAGAGGAAGACAAAGGTTTTAAGAGTTGGTTAGATTGTGATGGCTCCAACCTCATGGGTAGCTTTTATCCCTTAATAAAGGAATTTTTAGGAGTGTGTTCTATCTTGGCTTTTCTGCTTTGGGCTATGCGAGGAAAAGAGCAACTCCTCTCTGAAGCAGATACCAACCAAGACACCCTTTGGAAAGCAGAGATTTGGCCCTCACCAAACTGCAAATGTCCAACACCTTGACCTTGGATGTTCTAGCCTCTAGAAGCAAAAGAGATAAATTCCACTCATTATGAATCACCCTGTCTCTAGTATACCTGTATACCAGCAGAAGAAGAATAAGACAGATTGGGGCAGCAATATTAAGACAAATATTTTAATGGTGCTAAGACGCTCAGAGTCCTAGGGCAGTGTCAATTCTGATGTGGTCATTCTCGCATAAGTGAGCAGGGATGTGCCCCATGGCACTTGCTCCCTCGAAGACAGACAATTCATTTTCTGCCAAGAGCCACGTGTCTGAGTCAGTAATAGTCTCTTCATCAGAACTATAGAACCCTCGCCCTGTCCCAAGTATGTGAGGGAGGCTATGTTTCTGTTTGCAGTGTTTGACAAATCTAGGCCACAGTGTTTACAGACTAAGTCAGTAGCCTGTCCCAATGTCATTTTATTAGCCTCTTCCATGGGCGCTCATCATGGGAAATTACAGGAGCTGTCCAGATGGTTCCATTTGCAGTTGTAATTTGATTCTATAGTCTGTGGCCTCAAAAAGGAGCAAATTTAATTTACCAGAATGTGGTTTTACAAGTGGCAGGCCAATCAGCTGAGTTATTGGCCAAGGCCCAAGAATCAATAAAAATATAACAAAGTTCATCAAGGGGATTATTGGCCGGAAGTATGAGAATAAAATTAAATTCCACCCACCAAGTGGAACAATATTCATTTTCAGTTCTGCATATTTGGCACTCGGGTTGAACAGCTGCAACAGCTGAGTGGACAGCTTAGCCAGACCCTTAATGCCCTGGGCCCACATACTTTGTTGGTTATGAATATAAACCACAGCTACACTTGTATGACTGTCACAACCATCCTGTTAAGGAAAAAATTCTCTGTATCCCCAAAGGTATTATGTAACTTCATTCTTATAGCACTCATGTAAAGGTAAAAGGGGACAATTATTCTTTAGGAAAATGTACTTAGGGGATTAAAGCGTTGTATGCAGTGTTTACTCTCATGTTAGTAGGTGTCTTGGGGGGGGATATAAAGCATGATAGGAGAGGGAAAGTGTCCTACCTCTTAAATCTTCTTATTCACTTTCCAAAAATTTGTTACGATATATAAACATTTGTTTTGCATGCTTTTAATATGTTAATGAATTTAGTGATTTTAAGGAGTAAATTTCATATTATATCAATGTATAAAGGAGTCAGAGCTCCAAACCAAGCCCATTTGCTTTCATGAGTTACTAAAGTGAAAAACAAATTAAAGCTAAATGAAAATCCAGACACAGTTTTCCTCATCTCTTATTCTGCTCACTCTTAGAGAAACTCTCAATCATTTTTATCTTACAACGTAGAGACTGTGGCCATTGTCTTTTCTTGTGGGATGGCTTATGTTTAAGAAACTTGGAGAAGACCAAAACCAGTTTTATTCAGACAGATTCTTGAAAGCTAAATGAAGTCAAAATTCTGGCAATACCCTCAGACTACTTCCTTGTTTGACTAATTCTAATGCTGTTATTTTTTT